>ML208301.1:47579-187019 GCA_004369065.1 Pluteus cervinus | reverse complement strand
GTCCACGATAGAAATGCATATACACAACCCAGATAACTACAACTATTTTACTATAACCACATGTACAAAAAATGTACAAAACAATCGTGAATCCCGGACCCAGATCCAAAAAAATATTAAACAAAATAACAACGACCGTACGTCGTCATATGCAATATACAGGAGGTCAAACAAAAAAAGAGGGAAAGATCAAGCACAAAAAAACGAGCCAGACTCGAAGTGAGTGGGGTGGGGGGGTCATATGTATGTACGTACAGTATATAATGTAAACTAACGAGCTCGAGATTGTATCCATATCCACCGCAGAACAAACGTGCATGCGAATAGCGATAGAGAACGAAAGGAGAAATAAAGAAGAAAGATAGCAAAGGAGGTAGAGCTGGAAGAGACCACGGCAATTAAATGACGATAGCCCATTCCGATAGGCAAAAAAAGCAATCCACGACCGAGCAGAGATAGAGAGAGACCTTGAGACCGCATATATCCTCCAAGTCGTAAAGGGCCGTCATCCATTAAGGTATCTTGACAGGCCCGGTTCATCATACAGCAAGCCAACCCGCCTCGGATCCAAACCCCAAACGTATAAATAGATGAAAGGAGTCGATGTTGAATCGACGTTCGTGTTCATGGTCGAATCCTCCAACCATCACCTTTCCTAGGTATCTTTCCAAGTCCTCCAAACGATTCTCTAACCACAAGCCAAAGTCCCGTACTTGACACTATATCTTTGATTTCTTCCGCACTCAACTTTGTCCCCGTAAAGACATAAGGTGGTTTGTCTAGCCGCAAAAAAAAACAGCAATGATCAATATATAACCCCCAAAGGACAACAGAGAATACACACCTTCTCCTGTCGCCGTCTTCTTCCGTTTCCTCGGAACAACAGTCAACGTTTCCACCTCCACATCAGGTAATGGGAATGGAACTTTCAACATCGCAATCACTTTGGGATGATGTGGCGTCGGGCTAAGTGTAGCAACCTTCAATTTGACAACATTGGGAGGTTGTGGTGGTCGTGGAGGTGGAGGTTGACTCGGCTGTTGAGGATGCTCCAGTGTCGAGGTAGATGTAGACGCAGAAGTATCATGCTGTTTATCCGGTCCTGACCCTCCTAAGAATTTGGAATAGAATGGGATGACAGAATCAGTCAATCGGTTTTTAATCGGCATATGGATCGCAACGCAGATAAAAGAGACGTATGCGGGGGATGTGGGGCAACAATGCATCAAACCCCGCACACCAACATAAAAAGTAAAAGGGAATCTTGATTAGAAACTCACCTCCAGTCGCAGGAGCAGCAGGATACGTCCAATTCCCAATCTTGCGTAACTTCAACGTACACACCCAAGGTGTTTCCGAATCTTCAGGATCACTTTCGTCACCATCATCCTTCTCCTTCTCTCCTTCATCAGCACCACCACCGTTCTCCCCTTCACCATCAACCACATCAGCGCCATCTTTAGTCAACCAAGACCTTCTCTTCTTCTTCTTCTTCTCGCCATCGCGAGGTCCAGGACTTCGACTCTTCCCTTGTTCTTGTCCTGGTTGTGGCGAATCCCCATCCGACACCGTACTTGATCGGTTCAAACTAGGATTCGACCCACTAGCTCTTACACCCTGTTCTTGTGCTTGATTCGTCGCATCGTTATCTCCTTTCTTCTTCTTCCCTCCTCTCCCTCTCGACGAAGTCGACCCTTCGCCACGTTCATCCGCCGCAACCGCCGCCGCAATAGCAGCAGCCACCTTCTTTTTCCCAGCACCACTCCTCCGCCACTCAAAGCGAACTTCAACTTGTCCTTGTGCACTCCCAATGAGATTACTTCCTCCTTTCTCACCTCCGCCAACTCTCAACACACCGCCGAAGATACCAGCCCCACCACCACCACCTTCCCCGTCTCCACTGAGACTAAAGGTAAAGTTCGAAGCACTGGTTGACTTCTTCGTCCACCTCCTCAAAAACCACACATACATCAACGCCCTAGCATATTTGGGCAACGGATTGGGCAACGGAGCAGACAAAGTCGGTTGAATCCCCAATACAGGCGGTCTTATCAACGCAGCCTGATCCTTCTGACTCTGCTGTTGCTGCTGCTGCTGTTGTCCCACAATAGCAGAATTCGTTGGAGTAGGATTGGCCGATGAAGAATTATTCGGAGGACCAGCTGATGACGATGATCCATTTTGACCATGTGCAGATGGGGTCCAACTTGCCGGATTGGCGTTCGGGTGTAACAATGACGGGTCCCCACCAACCGCGTCACCATTGAAGTCGTGGTTGTGGTGTCCATTCCCATTCCCGTTGGTAGCCCCAGCTCCACCGTCCCTGGAGTTGGGCATCGGAGAGAAACTCCTCCGTTTACCGATACCCAATCCCTGTAATTGAGCGCTCAGGTTTCTTGCATGTCCTGCCGAAGTGGCCGGGAGACCAGAAATTGGCTGAGAGGTACCACCGCCAGGTACAGATGGGGTCCTCTTGTGACTATTGGCTTGTGAGATGTTGGATGAGTTCTGGCCTGCATCTTTCGGACTCTTCTTGAACATTTTATTGAAGAAGTTCCGCTTGGTCGGAGCTGCCTGAGAGGAGGATGAGATGACGGACTGAGGGGGTGTTGGTTGAGCAACAGGAGGGGCAAGCGGTTGGCCTGGGTTCACTGAGTTTACGCTAATCGCAGACGATGTTGCTGGACTATGAGGGTGTACATCGGGAGTAACGGGGCGACTATTGGCTCCACCAGAGAATAGTCGTTGCGAGAAAGCGCTCGAGCGGGCTGGATAGTTCTCGTCGGAAGGCGCTTTGGCGCTGGGGGCACCGGTCAGGGGCAGACCAGTAAGAGGATCTCCCCAGACCTCCACAGGCTCCAAGAATGCCAAATCGATCAGTTCGAGTCCTTTGGACCGACATTTGGCAATTTTGGCATCCGTTCCGGCATCGACGATAGTATTCGTCATCACATTATGTGCTTGGAGATTGTAAAGTGGAACGATCGCGCGACGGGCGGAGCTAACGGAACTGCTAGTTGAAGCTACGGAAGAAAAAGATGATGTTGAACCATAGCCTGAGGTCGAGGTGGTGGATGCTGTGGAACGATTGGAAGAGGTGCGCTCCAGTGGACCGCCTTGTGAGTCTGGGGGAGGATTGCCCGGGGTAGGCGTGGGTTGGCTGACTGTATGCGTCGAGTCTGTTGACATCCTCGATGACGCAACCAATCCAGTTGGAGGTCGTGAATGGGGAGGAAGAAGTTGAACCTGGAGGTTCAACGGATGATTTGACATGGATGGTGGTGGTCGAACGATGATAAAATTCTAGGAAAAGTGGAGGTCAAAGCGTGAGGGAAGAGAGTGGAAGACGATATGAACCTCGACGGGGTTCTTCTTGAGCTCCTTCTTCCTCACCCCCATCTCGTCTGCATGCGAGGACCGGTCGATGGCCTTGACTGCCGACTCTTCATCGTCGTCAGTGGTGTAATTGAGGGCGCTTGGCCTGCTTGAGTCACTTGTAGCCGATGTGGGCGAGGTCTGGGAGTTGTGGTCGTTGGCCCCGATGTGGAGGGCCGAAGGGATGAACTGAGCCAGAGATGCAAGCATTACGGGGAAAGCATGGAACGAGGAAAACCAAATAATAAATACGCCGACTTGGCACAAGAATCCAATTATCGCCGTCACAACAACTCCGTCATATCACTGTGTCATCAGTTCCAGCTTCCCCATTTGGCAACTTCCTGTCACACTTTTGTTGGATTTTCCATTTTCTTTCACGCTCCGCAGCCACCCGTGCAGTGTTTCGACTACCGCAGTACCAAAACTGGCCAGAGTTGAGAAAGAAAGGCTTGGGTAACAGTGCACGACTCAAGGGAAACCCTCGTCGAGTGTGAATTCGGCTAAGGGTTTCCGTTTGCTGCCGACGAAGGACTTGTTCATGCTGTCGTGGCACTGCGGCAGCTGAAGAGAATAACGTCAGTGCTCTGCAGCTCAACAAAGCGGCCGGCCACTATCCAGGAATCGTGGCCCTCCGATATCGGCTGGGCTCACTCCCATATCTCGACGATGGAGCAGTTCCTAGTGACGCGACCATAGCCCCATCAGTTTATGGATCCACAAATGACTGGCCAGAGCCTTTGCTCTGCATTTGCCCATGCCTCTTTCCCCGTTTCTCCTCCGAAGTGCCAAGGACTTCTTCGTGCGACATCTCTTTCCACACACCCCAGTCGCCCTGCTCAGCCTTTTGCAATCACCTTGTTCGTCGGACGAGTCAAAGGCCCGGGCCGCTGCTGCTTGGCCGATATCGAGAGTTCCATCAAAGACGGTTACATACTCCATCTGATCGACATACGACTGCGCCGTCAGTGTGTTGTCAATCATACTGAATGCATAGATTCGTATGAGTCCAATCCGGTCTCAATCACCTTCTTTTGTCAAGGCAACGAATCACAAAGTTCGTTGATTTCGAGTGGTCCAGACGAAATGATCTTCTGTGCCCCGTCACAGCTCAATTTTAAATAACACGACCGTCGGGCTTTGTCGGGACCGTTCCGTCTCGGCCGTGTGACTGGGCGCACCATACATTGAGCTTGATCCAATCAGAGCCGATCAGGCATCCAATAATCTCTCCGATATGCAACATTATAAGGTATCGTCGGAGCGCTCATGAATCCCTACATCTCTCTCGTAACGCTGTAGGACGCCACTTTGCAATCGCCGGTACAGGTACGGTATGGTAACGTTTTCCCCAAATTCTATCTTTATCGCAATCGATCAACCCCGCCTCCGCATGAAGAAGGCGATACACATGGTTATCTTGTCACAATCTAAAGATACATGTGACGTCATCTCCTGACCATCATGCAAATTGGGGTGATTCATGATCGTCAAGGTACTGGCTTGCATTACACATCGTTTCGTCTCGAGATCTCTTCCAAGTAAATCATTTAATTATAAGTTGTATTCAATCTTAGTTCTCGAGATCTGCTATGCTTGATCCGGAGAGACGTGCCGCTACGAAAAATAGCCCTCAAACAGATCAAATGACGTGTACAAAATTATCGGGATATAACCTCATCGAGTGGGAGGTTTCGAGATATATAAAGAGATGTTACCCACATACAGTCCTGGTTCCCGAGCTTTTTGCTGTCCATTGCTGTGCTATCATCCTTGCTATCCTACACAAAGGCTACTACCATCGTTACACTGATCTTGCAGGAGGAATGATTGGGAACGGACGAATAGGTATTCATCACCTTCAACAATTGACCAAATTTAGATCTAGAATAATTCTGCACGAAGTTAGGGGCGTTGTTTTTGGAATTCACTCGTCGAAACTTGAGGCATAGGATACTGGGAAATTTTCGGGGGCTATCGTACTGACTTCTAACCGGATTCACTTCTCCTGCTAGAACTTGCATTCAAAGTAACCAGGTCAAATGTCAAGCTGCTTGACAGTTGAACGTTGAACTATGGTAGAGGCCCCAAGATCACAGACGCATAATTGGCAGCTATAATATACGGTAGGTCAATAATTTTTACGGGGAGCTATGGTTCAAATTCCTCACCATAGGAAACTTCCACGGTGAGCATATTCTTTGCCCTTAATAAAGGGAATGAGCGAGGTAAGACGGTGGTGCTTTCATGATCAGTAGATTCTCTGTTCAGATACGCAATCACAGCCACTTTCTCCAGGTTCTGAAAAGGCTCTGAAGACAAACACGCGTCGAGGAGTGCTAATTCACTCAAGCTGCGGATGGTGGGTCGGTGTGAGTGTATGACCACTCGTCGAAGCAAACCTGGTGCCACAAGGTTGGAAAGGACACCGATAGTCCACGAGACAGAATCTTTCTCGTGTCCAGCCTTAATCGGAATTTCTATGGCCCGAAGGTTGTCCAATCTTGAGCTAGGAAACAAAGTGATGATATGTTCTGTGGGAGCTGAAGAAGGGATCACGACGATGAGTGGCAAGCAACAGAGATGACATTGGCAAACGTACCGCAGCGTAAAGGATCAACAAGGACGTGCTCAAGGGAACGAGAGACCTTTGTAACGAATCGACAGATGTATTCATAACTCGGTATGAGTGCTGTTGTCCACAACTCACAGCCTAGAAATACACGCAATTCTGATAGGTCGAATGGGCACGACGAGTTTGTCAACCACGGGAGAACCCTCCGTTCCGAGCGTGACTGCATGGAACCATAGGTGAAAGTGTGAAGTTGGATCCTTTCTTTGGGCTTCGTCACTGGTTCATCTAAGCCCGCTAGTGTCGTGTGTTCGATTGATAGGTGTCGTAGAGCGCGACAATGCTGAAACAAGTGGATGGGGAAGTCGTTGATATGAAATATACGAAGTTTAGTGAGACGTGTTGATGATAGTGCAATTGGAAGGACCCGTTGTAAAGCTACAGTTACACCTGCTCCCGAATTTTGCGTTAGGGACCTCGAAATCTGAAGATCTTGTAAATGGGTTAAGGTACGTGTGATTGCTACCACATCCTTGTATGCTTCACCACCGGTACCAATTACACGATACCTTGAAACTAATTGGGAAAGGTGAGGTGCATGACGATTGAGGGTGGTTACGAGAGCTCCAGAGTTCTTGATACAACCGCGCTCCTGAGCGAAATATGGTGATGCGGTGACGTAGATTTCGGAGAATAAGAGAGGTTGGGCGATGGAACGCCATGTTTGGCAGACGAGTGCACATGAACTGAGATTGGATAGCCGGTTTTCGTCTTCGTTAATGAAGGACAGAAAAATCTCGACGATTTCGGGTGCCAAAGTGACCATGGGCATTGTGAATGAGGCAACAACCAGTGAACTTGAAGTTCGTGGCATAACGTGGTGACCACGCGACTTTTAGACTCCGCCGTACCAACCGCGGACAACCTGAGATCCTCATGCTGTCCCCGACTTCCAGCATATCTAGGCGCTGAATCCATATCAATTGACCTATCCACTAATATTTTGTGCCTAAAACCTAAGGTCCGGTGATCCAAGCGTCTTCCATCTTCGAATTCATCACTCTCTTTCAGAGTTTGACATGCCAGTGTTGTCACCTATTATATCGATATCCAGTGACTCCAGTCCATGCCGACCTCCGATATCCATTTTTACAGATTATAGCGAGATGAGCTCTCCGCGACCCGCTCAAGAACCTCTCCTCAATGGTAATATCGCATGGAGCATTGGGGATGGACCTGCCCGTGATAAGCGCCGTTCACGACCTGCCAGTTCTGCGCAACCTCATGAACGCTTCTCCTTCCCGAGTGATTTTGTATCGTTGAGGGTTCGTAATGCTGCCCTTGTGATATTGACGATTAGCTGATCTGAACACTTCTAGATCAAAACAACACAATTCTATCTCCCGTCATTCCTTTTGAGCATGCACTCAGAGAGGTTCAAAAAGTTGCTTGCTTCCAGATCCCCGGGAACCGCCGTTGAACAAATTGCCCTTCAAGATATCGAACCGATTGGTTTTGAACGTCTTTTAAGTATCTTGATCCCTATGTAAGTATATTTCTTACGTTCTGCATTCGCTGTCATGACCACGCGCTTAATCTTAACACCAGCGTTCCGGGAAAACTGGAACTCACTTCCGTGGAAGAATGGACTTCCGTCCTCAACGTTGCGCACACCCTGGAGTTTCGCACCGTCGAAGCATTGGCACTTGCCCAAATAGAACCCCTTGCTTCCGCTGTAGATAAGATTGTACTCGGACAAGAGTATGACCTCCCACAGTGGACAACAGCTGGTTGTATGAACCTTTGTCAACGTGAAGACCCTATCTCGAGAGATGAAGGTCGCCGCTTAGGTGTGGACATTGTGACTGACATATCCATTATTCGCCACAACGTTCATCGCGATGGGGTACATGCACAAAGAGTGGATGAAGATCGTATCAGGACATTCGTGTCTTCGCTTCCCCCTACCCTTCAGGACAGCATGGTCGCCGGTCTATTGGATGGACCTCTTGTCGGGGTGGTCAATCCGGAATCAAGTCAACCAGGCGGATCAGGAGAGGGCTTAAAGCATGTAGGAGGACGCGAAGCTACGAGTGAGAATATTCCCGCTCCGACTGCTACGCAGGAAGCAGAACCTGCCATACACCCCCCTGCTGCCACAAGGCAGAAGCCAGCGGCTGAGGCAGAAAAAGTACCGCCAAAGACCATTTCTGCAGCATCCGTAAACGTTGCGGCAATTCCACCATCTGTCGCAGATCCTCAACCGTCAGAGATCGCACTGGAATGGGGACTCGGGGGATGTCCAAAACTCCTACAACCCACCACGGATGCGGAAAGCAGCTCTGACTCGGAGTCAGAGGATGCCTTCTCGGATGTTCCTTCGACAGGCGCAGATAGTCTTACCACTGAACCTGAACAAACTCGGATTGCTCGTGTCTTGGAGCTTCGTAAACGTTTGAGAGAGCTGGACGTTCAAGTGGTTGAGTTGCACAAGCAGATGGAAACGGCGAAGACTCAGCCTGGAGATGATGGGAAGCATCTTGTGAGAGTAAAATTGAGGGAGATCGAGAGATCATTGAGGAGGAAACTACGCGTTGAGCGTAAGGTTAGGAGGATTTTCGACGGTGAGTCCGGGGTGTGGATCCATTCCATTAGAAGAGAGTTTGACGCTGAGATTTCTGAATAGGCTTTGATCCATTGGATGATCCGCCTGAAAGAATTGAACTTCAGCAGGAGGGTGTTGGGCCGGGTGTTGTTGTTGCAGTGGAAAAGGCGTTGGAACAACATTTGTACCCTGGGACCCAGTCGCAGGAGCTTCGAGTTATCCTGGCCGCAGCCATGATGGGTCAGAAACAGAAGGTTAAGGTACTTGAACTGTTGGAAAGGTTTGTGTTGTTTCCGAGTTTCTTGGAGTTTGTGGGCTGATGGATGGCCTTTATTAGATATGGTTTTGAATATAAGGCCGATCCAAGCAACCCGAGGGTTATCACGGTCGTTATCCCACCCGCCTAATGCCCGGTCAACGTTCAACGTCGCCCGAGCACCTCATCGCGGGATCTGACGAGTTGACGTTCCTGGTCTTGTAGCGTAAATTGTCCAAGTTCCTCCGTCTATCATTTTCTTCTTACGACGAACCCACGAAGCTCCAAAGCGATCTGAATTTCCTCTTGCGACGACCTTGTATTCCACATCTCGTATATATACCCTAGCTAGTGTGCGGTAACCTCGACGGCTTGCACTCACCCTTCTTGAAGAGTTGCCTCGCGCGAGCCATTCTAATTCCTATCACTCATGAGGCAGACAGGCGACCATTTTTGATAACGATATCTTGATCTACGGGCTAGGTGAACTGTCCGTTGGTATCAATTTCATCGAAGGAGCGTACCTTGGAATTAGAACACGACATGTCCCAGTAGTTATCTGACGTGGCTGATGCTACATCGGTATTCGTCCCAAAACCGCAGATACATGACGATCGGCTAAGGAAGTTGGTGAAATCTACGGAGAAACCTGATTCTAGCCCCTCAACGCAAGTTTCAACAGTCAGAATATTCTGTGCTTGCGATAAAGGGAATAGGCAGGGCGACGCTTTCAAGGCAATTTCCCCCCAGTACACGATAACAGTAACGTCTCTCAGACTCTGGGGACTTCTATGGCGCGAAGACTGACTAGTTTTGAGCTGGGCTTGTCTGAGCTTGCATCGAGTTGTTCGCAGTCGGGTGGTGGGTGCGTATTTGTCCTCATTGTCCAACAGCCTCTGGGCCTGACTCTTGTTTGCCATGATCCTCACACTCAAACATACCGTTCCCCGTTTAGAACAAAAAAGATTAGCCTCGCGACCCGCCGGTGTTTTCCGTTCACTCAGCTATGCGAGGTTCAGACTCGAAGTCCCAGCATGGAACAAATAAAAAACCACATGGCGCCCTCCGACTTGGACTTGGACCTTGCAGATCGGAATGGTCACGAGTCTAAACCAACACACGCTTGATAGCCCCCTCAATCTCTCCACATCGTCTCTGACGGTGGCCCCCTCATACTCTAGGCTCTTCTCCTACTGCGACGTATGGCTGTTGGCACCTGCAGGATCACGAGGATATTGCACCCCCAACGAGTTTCTACCACTGCATTGATATCACTCTCACCTTGGATACTATGGGCGCCTTATCTGCTCACACAGTTCCGTCGAAAGGGTACTCAATACTGCTAGTGGGCCGCCAGTGCGCGTGAAGGTTCAAATCCAAACGTCAAAGACAGGATATACAGAGGTTTGCGCCGCATACATCCCCTCATTGGTTTCGTTGATCACTTGATCATGACGCTCCGGCCTCAAGACGTTCTTTCTGCCTACTACTCCATGGGGACGCGCGATCTCCACGAACTGGAACAGCCTTCCGAGATGCTGCATGTAGAACTTGGTTTTCATAACTCTAATCATGATCTGCGGACCGCCCGAGTGGAACGTCAAAAGGAAAATCGTCAAATGGTGAGGAACGTCCTGCGTAGACCCCAGGTAAATGCCATCAGTTCTGTCCGCAAAGAAGATGTTCGTAGCTAACTGTTTGCTTCTAATGACAGAAAGGGGAGACTCCCACGGCGAGGTTTGCTGGAACGTGACCACCAGCTGTATGATGAAGCGCATGGGTCCAGACGATTCAAGTAAATATTATGAAGTTGAGAAACGCATATAAATGCCACCAGAGAAACACCGACGACAGTACAGTATTCAGTACACCCACACACAGTTGTCATATCGAACATGCGCTTCTCAGCTTTCACTCTTCTCCCTCTCCTATCTTTGGTCGATGTTGCTTTATCCATCTGTCCTGGATTCAACTATGCCATTGGCAACCTCCAGCCCATAGGCAACGGGGTCAATCGCTGTGAGTCCCATCCTTTTAAATCCGAGTGTTGGGACGTGACTCAAAAGCGAACGGCTATATAGGGACCGTCTACGATGATAGTTGCAACCCAGTGGATAGTCTCACGACGGACCTGAACCCATGCACCACCGGTGGCACTTTCGCGTGTTCACCACCTCCGATCACCTTCATCCAGTATACGAATTCCTTCAATGGTCTAATGTAAGTCGTCTGATTCATATCGTCTCGATTATTGTCCGTATTCATCCTGGTTTGTAACAGGTACGCTTGCCGTAAGGACGCCAACTCTGGCGTGTGTGGACATGATATTATCTCAGTTTGTGTAAGTCATTTTTCCTATAAACAAATCTTTGGAACATCTTCACTAAAGCCCAACTACAGTGCCGAAATGATGGCCATTAATCGTATCTGCACGTATTTATTGAGTCGTTTGACACGACTATTTTGGATGTAAGCGTAGAGGATCAGTCTTCATGTATCTGTCACTTTGCTTTAAATAACTTATTGCGTTACTCACAGCGGCTGAGTACATGAACTTAGAAGCTGGTAAAAGTATGGCTAGCAACCCATAGGACTTTGTCGGCCACTGCATACCTGGTGATACACCCCCGAGCGCCTGTGCTTCTTTATCTTGTTCACTAGCTTAAGCACCCGACATTGCCATCTAACGTACCCAGGCTTTTGTTTCAGTTGCCAGATTCCCTCGAGATGCAAGACATTGGTTATAATTATTGATTGTGCTTCGAAGATTAAATGCACCCAAAGGATGCTCAGGTGATACCGGTGGCGCCAATGGCCCAATGTACGTCGCGGTAGAGGAGGAGCCTGGACGATGAGAGTGCAACCGTCAGAGACAACGTCGAGGGCGTTTTGGGGGCCTAAACGGGGAACGTACTGTATGTTCGGGGGTGGTGGCAAGCAGGAGCAAATACTCTACAAAAATTCCGCTTTTCCCATGAATAGTTCAAGTCCAACCATCAAGAATATACAGGTTTGTGCCGCTTACATCCCTTCCATATCGTTGACTTCGTTGATAACTTGTTCATATGGACTCCAAAGATTCCATTCCTCCTGACACCGACGTCCCATGGGGACGCGCGATTCTGCAGACCGCCCAAGTGGAACATCTCACGCTAAGGAGTTCTCAGTCAGTCGAATGGTAACGGACGTACTCCCTACGCAACCCTAAGTTAAACGGCCTTCCAAAATGCCGCATATAGGACTTGGTTTCCAGAGCAACTTGTGTTCTGCGGACCGCCCGGGTGGAATGTTCAAAGCTAAGAAAACAATCGAGTGGATGTGGACGTCCTCCCTGCGTCAAATCTCATTCTCGGTTTTATGACCCCCATTCGGCTTCATGAAGTAGCACTGAGGCTTACACTGTGAGTCTACTTCTGCAATCCCACTGTTGAAATTCAGGCCTACAATACAGGCGCCCTAAACTGCTTCATTATCGGAAGAGATCCAGGACCACCCAAGATGACCTCGGCTGGCGTGTATATGCGTGTGGCTAATAACGGTGGAGTACTCGGTCGCGGAGATGCACAAATGGAACAAGGTCGGACTCCATTGAGCTGTGCCCTTCAACGAATGTGAACATCTGTTCTGTTGACTCTGCAAGTACGTTTCGGCTGGAGAACTGGCATATGGACCTCAGGTAAACGTCATGCAAAGCCAACTATATCCTTCTGATGATAAAAATGGCCGACGTCCACGGTGAGGCATGCTGAATGTATTATGGAAGGCATAGCTTATCGGCTTGATTACCCCAGACGTTGGAACTTCACTGCTTCAGCTCCAAGTCACCTCGCAGCCAGAGCGGATCGGCAACTTCGTGAACCCCACAACGTCCTGTTCCGAGACTATTTCTGGATTTTGTAATTGAACCCCGAGTTTGATTTGCTTTGCTTGCTCCAGGTCTGTCATCCGACACCACGATTGTGCTTCTAGTCAACGCAGTCCAAAAACACCCATATGAAGTCATTACTTGAGGGTCCAAGACGATTCGAGTAAGTATACAGAAGCTGGGAAACGTATATAAAGGCCACCAGAGAAACTGTGACTACAGTACACTCTTCGGTACACCCACACACAGCAATCATATCGAACATGCTTTTCTCTGCTTTCTCCCTTCTCCCTCTCCTGGCCTTGGCCGACGTTGCTCTGTCCATTTGCCCTGGGTTCAACTTTGGCATTGGCAATGTCCAGGCCCTGGGAGACGGGATCAATCGCTGTGAGTTCCGTCCTCAGGCCTATAAACTTGACCATTGGGAAGTGACCTGCTCTCTAGGGACCGTCTACGATGACAGTTGCAATGCGGTGGATGGTCTCACCACTAACCAGAACCCATGCACCAGTGGCATTTTCGGTTGTTCACCACCTCCGATCATTTTCAACAGATATACGAATACCTTCACTGGCCTAATGTAAGTCTTCTGGTTCATATCGTCTTGATTACCACCCATATTTACATTGGTTCGTAATAGCTACGCTTGCCGTACCGATCCCAACTCCGGCGTGTGTGGAAACGATGTTATTTCGGTTTGTGTAAGTCATCTTGCCCAAAAGCAAATCCGTGGAGCACCTTTGCTAAAGCCGAAGTACAGTGCCGAAATGACGGCAATTAATCGTATGTCCACATATGCGTTGGGTCGTTTGAACGCGAGCATCTGCCAGAACGTAAGGGTACTAGTAGAGGACCGGTCTTCATGTATCCGTTACTCTGGTATGGCGTGCCAATGCTTGGACCTTCTTAGCCAAGTTGTCTTCGACTTACAAATTCAAGTTCTAATTTTGACTGATCACACTCACCGCCGCCACCGGCCCATGGGAACAGGCGTATCTCACCTTGAACCGAGCTCAACCTTCCAACGTGCCCAGCCGTCTGGTTGGGTGATCAGTTGCTCAGAGGTGCATCTCTCGGTACTGTAGCTACATCAGCGACGCATTGAAAGGACTGTCGTACTCATGACAAGTCGGTGCTAAACCTGCTCATCAGTCATAAAATCCCGAGCATTTAATTGCGTACACGGAGGAACTACTGACATGCAATCAACCGGATCAGCGAGTCAATCACAGAAAGACGGTCATGTTATCTGTGACGACGACCATCACGATGAGCACCCCCAGATACGCCGACAAAATCACACTCGAAAGAGTTATCAAACTCACTAGGCATTATGAGCCTCCACTTTCACTACCATTCTCCAAGGAATCAAAATTTGCCCAACATATCGGCCATCTGATCTCGCCTCTTTCTCCGACGCTAATAGCTCCAATTCCGATTCGCTCAGCGTGGATCCCGAGGAGGGAAATGACATTTGGTATTCTTCCGTGTTGAGAAGGAGGATGTTCATGGGTTGGTCTGTTCCCGCGAAGGTTCCAAGGAAAACCCTTCCATCGGTGATAGTGACACGAAGGAGAACACGAAGCAAGGAGGTTATGGCACGAACTGCAGATCCAGGTGGAACTACAGACTCCAGTTCAAAGCCTATTCGAGACTTTGGAGGCGAAGCTGGTGGTGATGTAGCAGGGAATGAGAAGGACATTGGCGACATCGAGAAAATATCTGAACAAGAGCGTGCGAATGTCCAACTTCTGCTACGCTAACCTACGCTGTGATCTTTCAATTATTTACACTACTTGACTCACGCACACTAGTCCACTCTAGACTCTAGTAGAGCGACTAGGTCATTTACCACCCGGGCCATAGACGTAGACTGTGACAATCCCGGTTGTCCTCGGTTCCTTGCACACATATAAGGCCAGCAGCACCCCAATCGTCTATAGTTAAGTTTAGTGGAAGTTCAAAGAGCGCTATAGCTACCCTCGCTATACTCCAGTGGACCAGTCTAGCACCTATGTGGGCGGTATACAGATCTGTATTTTAATGAGTGATTTCGAAAAAAAAAAAGTCAAACCGTGCTCTCTCCGCGCAACGTGGCAGTCACGCGACTTTTGAACTCCGCGAGTTGTGGCGTGATTTGCGAGGTTGTGTTTGAAAGGTCCCCCGACCATTTATTCCACACTATCTATAAGCTTCAGGAAGTGATTGTCAAGAAGGCTTCGTGACCCCCTTTGCACTTTCTTGAGTGGATGCCACCGAGTGCTTGTGAGTGGCCCTTTAATCAAATGTGATTCTTCGACAGCATACTGGAACGCATTGCCTGCCAGCTGCGCACCAAGCTGTCATACTATTCAATACACGATCACACATGCTGCCCCACGCTTTTCAGCGTATCTATAACCGCTGAATCGATAACAGTTGCCCATTCCATCGATGCTTTAGACTAAATGCATGCCTGATGTCTGGTGACTACACTGGCAGTATGTTCTCCCACTGTTCATCGATGCAACGCTCTCCTCCCGATCCATCATAGGTCACTGGGATCTCCTATAATCCTAAGTCTGCCACTGCCACCCTTCGCTCTATCCAGCAGTACGATTTACCAATGACTTCTCCACGTCCCGATGATGACGTCGATGCCTGGAACACTCGACGCCATCCACGCCTCTTCTTCCCAGCTGATTTTGTAAGAGTGAGGGTTCGTAAACGCTGCAATATCATTATCGACGATTATCTGATCTATTTGTCTACAGGTCGAACGCATCCAATTTCAACTCCCCTCGTTTATTTTGGCCATGCATTCGAGTAAGTTCCGCAGAGAACTTGCATCCAGAGCCCCCGGTGCTGCCGCTGTTGAGGAGATTGTAATTCGAGATCTCAAGGCGATTGACTTCGAACGAATGGTATCTGTGTTACTCCCTTCGTAAGTTATTATATTCAACACATTATACACTCTCATAATCCATCTTAACAGCGTTCCAGGACAACTTGAACTTACTTCAATCGAAGAATGGATTTCTGTCCTTCACGTTGCGCATACTTGGGAGTTTCCTCGAATCAAGACGTTGGCACTTTCCCAAATCGAACCCATTGCTTCTGCTGTGGATAAGGTTGTCATCGGACGAGAACATGACCTCCCACGGTGGACGGCAGCGGGTTGTCTGGTGCTTTGTCAACGTGCAGACCCTATTTCGAAGGATGAAGGTCGGCGCTTGGGTGTGGATATTGTCACTGATATTTCCATCCTCCGCCACTCCCTTCATGGTGCGAGTGGTATACGAGTGGACGAAGAGTCCGTTAGAGGGCTACTCATGCCTTCGCTTCCTGACACCCTTCAGGATAACTTTGTCGCCTGCCTGCTGAGGACTTCCCTCTTCGGTCCAGGTAATACATCCGAGGGGAGTCAGCTAGGCGACCCCAGTGATCAATCTGAAGAGAGTCAGACCGGCGATGAGGAGTCTGAAGAAGAAGACGAAAGCAGGGGCTCGGGTACGAGGTACAGATATAGGTTCTTCTACAGACCAAGTTCTCCTCACTCCTACATTCCGGAAACCAACAGGTCTTCACCACTGCCACTGGCAACCCCCCGCCGGGACTCACTCTACGACGGAGGACCAGCTAGATCCATAATCTCCCTCTGCGGTGATAGTATCATCACTCGGTGACCACGATCCAAGCGCGCGAGAGCTTGTTCGTCCCAAGTCCCGCTTGTTCCGAAGCGGAAAAGTAGCCTACACATCCCTATTGACTATAAGTGTATGCCCTACGGTGCACCAGCTTGCGTGTACATACATAAGTGCCTTCACGTAATTCCGTAAACACCTGACTTCCCCACGACACGGCACTGTCTCTTGGGAGTTCGACTCAACCGCCATCACGATGTAGTCTCTCAACCCCGAACTTTCCTTCGCATCATCCCTCCTTTTCTTCTCAAACGGAACCAAACGATATTGGATAATCTCTCTGACCTTTGGAAAGCTACGAGCAGGTGAGAGATTTCACACAAGTGAACAACTTGAACTCTCAGCAAACTCTCACCTTGATGATGGTCTTACTGCAAAGAGTCAAAAGCGATCCGTCGGCACTCCACGATGCACTGCCTGCAACCGTAATCCAAGCTGTCCGTGTCATACTCGATCCCTCGTGCTGTCAACAACTTTCCAGCTGAATCGATAACAGTTGACTCATCCATCAAGGTCTAAGACATAGGGTCTAGTCATTTAAGTGCGTTCTCCCACTTTCATGGCTCTCCTCCCAAACCACCATATGTCACTAGGATCTCCCGAGGTCCCCAGTACGCCACTGTCATTCTCCTCTCTGTCTAGCGACACGAGTTCACCAATGACTTCTAAGCGTCCTCTCGATGATGATATCGATGCGTGGAGCACTGGTGCGGGACACTCTTTTGATAGGCGCCGTCCAATACCCGCTCTTTCTGCGCAACCACATGAGCGCTTCTTCCTCTCAAGTGACTTTGTAACCTTGAGGGTTCGTAACACTTCGGAAGTATTATCATGATGGTTATCTGATATGTTGATTAACAGATTGAATCCGCACTGTTCCATCTCCCCTCGTTCCTTTTGTGCATGCACTCGGATAGATTCAGGCGGTTGCTTGCGTCTAGAGCTCCCGGCACCGCTATCGAGCAGATCGCGATTCAAGATATCCACGCCATTGGCTTCGAGCGCCTTTTAAGTATTTTGATCCCCACGTACGTTTTTGTCTTGCTTGGTGCCCATCAAACCACGGCGCTTAACCCCATCTTGATAGCGTTCCAGGCAAACTCGAACTTACCTCAGTCGAGGAATGGACTTCAGTCCTCGACGTCGCACATACCTGGGAGTTTCGCACCATCGAAGCGTTGACACTTGCCCAAATCGAACCCATTGCTTCCGCTGTGGATAAGGTCGTACTTGGACGGGAGCATGATCTTCCACAGTGGACAGCAGCTGGTTATATGGAGCTTTGTCAACGCAAAGAACCTATTTCGAGGGTTGAAGGTCGGCGCCTAGGCGTGGATATAGTCACCGACATTTCCATTATCCGCCACTATGTTCATGGTAAGAGTGGTGGTAAACGGGTGGACGAAGAACCCGTCAGGGAGGTGATCATGTCTTCGCTTCGCTATACCCTTCGGAACAACTTGGTCGCGTGTCTGTTGAAGGATTCCCTCTTCTGTGCCCATAAACCTGAAGGAAGTCAAAGAGGCGGGTTGGGAGAGGGTTCGAATCGTGGCGGGGAACCCGACACACAATATGCAGAGTCTGACAGCTCAATTTCAACTATAGACCAAAAACAAGACGTACCAAGCAGAACGAGTACCCCTCTCAGCTACATCTCACACATTGACAAGCCATCGCCACCGTCCTTTCGAGGTAAAGCACCCGCCGCGATGGACCATCTTGATCTGTCATCACCCCCTTCACCTATAGTATCACCACCCAGCGACACAGATTCGAGCACAAGTGGTGAGATTCTGTTCGTCCCGGCTCCGAAGCTCCCTTCGAGTAGTTTCAAAGCCAAAAAGAAGGTTGCACGTCTTCGTTGATCATCAATGGCGGCACTCCGCGGTTTTTAGAATTTGTTCTGTTCGTCGGCCATGCAGTTAACCGAAATGTATGTACTATTAGCATGTGTACTATTAGCATGTGTACTATTAGCATGTGTACTCTACCGTATATCTATTTGCACTATACGCACTACATTAGCTCCTGCTCAACAGTCTTGTTAGAATATTGGTCAACTGAATTACAGTAACAGGGGCGGGAAATGTGGTTCGAGTTCCCCACGGCTCGACTTTTACGCCGTCAGAAAGCCGAAGGCTGTTGCACTTGATCCACTATCTCAATGTCAGAATTGAGCCCCAAATCCTGTACATCATCACTATCTTCGTTCTCATTTGCCAGCGAAACGGACGTTACATCACCCACGCAACCAGAAATCAAGACAATGCAGGACGGCGCGAAACAGAACTCGCTTGATAGACATCCCTCTCAGCTCAATCCGGGGAAGCCTCATGGAGAATTTTTCTTTCAAAACGATTTCGTCGTATTGAGAGTTCGTATTCGTTTTACCTCCGTGTATGCAGGCTTGAATTTATGTTATGTACTGCCAATAGGTCGAGTCAACATTGTTCAACCTTCCAACTTTTATGTTAAGCCAGCATTCTACCAAGTTCGAGAGGCTTCTCTTATCTAGAGCCTCTTCTGAGGTCAACGTCGAAACCATTCAGTTGAAGGACACCAAGGCCCTCGATTTCGAACGACTTCTGACTGTCCTATTCCCATCGTGAGCCCTTATCTATTCTGTTTCACATTCGAGTTTTGGGCGCTTAACGTAATCTTGATAGTGTCTTAGGGCAATCCCGCCTCTCCACTGTAGAGGAATGGACTTCCGTCTTATCTGTCGCCCACAATTGGGAGTTCTCTGCGATTAAAAAGTTGGCAATTGACCGCCTTGAACCGATTGCGTCCGCTGTGGACAGAGTTGTACTCGGGCAGGAGTATGACCTCCCTGATTGGACCTCGGCTGGTTACATGGAGCTTTGTCGACGAGAAAACCCCATATCTAAAGCGGAGGGTCACCGTATTGGGTTCGATGCTAGCATCGACATCTCCAGCATTCGACATCATCTTCGGTCAAGAGGGGAAATCACTAACGACTCGACCATTCAGAGCCTTTGTTCTGGGTCTCGTCACCTGTTGGACGGTAATTGCGTTGCGCCCTATCTAGAACGTTCATTCCCGGTTCCTCCTCGGTCTTATAAAGGGGCAAAAGACCACCGAAGAAGTAAAATCGCAAATACGACGGGGAATGGCACGGTTGACGATCCACAGACCAAAGAAACGAAGGAGCACACACCAGACATCCCAACACAGTTGCAGGTTAGCTGTGCGAGTGTGGAAACTCAAGAAACACCAGAGAAGAATTCCGATTCGTCGGTAGGCAAGTGGGACTTTGGTGGTTGGGGTTCTAAGCCAGCGGCAGCAAGTGGTCAGGGTGCTAAGCCAGTTGTGGCAACACCACAAAAAAAAGGTGGGGTTATGGTGCATCCCACCTGCGCAGCCTGAGGTTGCAAAATAGAGTAAATCTATAGCTTAAGAGGTCAACGGACTTGGAGTTCTCACGGGAAGCCCATGGTAAAACTGTGCGAGGATACAATCCGCTTGAGATTTGGGTGGGTGGGTCAGCTCATGGTCTGTCCTCGTTGTAGAAGTAGAATACCTTGTCTTTCTCATCCACCACGTCGTCTGTAACAAGGACCCAGGAAGCTCCCTATGTTTGTTGTCCGGAAAAATCTTGAATTTTGGCCTCAAATCCGCAACATTTTGGCCCTCAAATCCGCAAGTTCGGACAGAGGTTGCCCCAAAATGGCTTTTTTCCCGCCCTGCGGGACCCTGTGGCCGCTTTTGGTCGACGACCTCGGCACCTGGACTGGAGGACGGAGCTGGCCAGGCAAGGGGAGACGCCGTTTTGTCGTTCTGAGAAGACGGGGGAAAAATAACGGACACAATTTGTTAGCGCCCCAGATGGCCCTCGAATCCGCAAGTTTTGGACAGTCAAAGCTCATTTTTCGTCGAATCCAGCCTCAAATCCGCAAAAAAAGGACATTGATTTCGTCGTTTTTGGCCCTCAAATCCGCAAAATCGCGGACAACAAATGGCGGGAGCTTCCCGGGTCCTCTGTAACACAGATCCAGTACTGCGCAAATGCTCAGCACAGCGTGGGAACCCGTAACTGGCAACTTTCAAACACCCCCCACGCTCTGGCTTGCGGCCTTAGGTCAACGTTCAACGTTCAACGGCTGTATCTTTCAACACTGGATAGTGTTAATGAAGCTAGGTGATGTATTTACAAATTCCTGAATAAAAAGCTGAACGAGCGTGAATAGCCAGGAGTTCGCCGAGTCAGCACTCACCATATTGCCCTGCCCAGCCAGATGTTATCCACGCAGCCATGCGAGATACCTCATGCTGTCCCTAAGTCTTCAGTATACCGAATCCATAACAGTTGCGTCATACTCTAAAACCTTCGATCTGGTGATTTCAGTACACTCTCCCACTGCATTCCTCCTTCTGAATCATCACATGTCACTGGGCTCTCCTGAAATCCCCAGTCCTCCACTCTCACTGTCCTCACTCTCTAGTGATACGAGCTCGCCAATGACCTCCAGGCATCCTCTTGGCGACGATATCGATGCACGGAGCACGCGTACCGGACCTGCCTATGATAGGCACCGTTCAGGACCGGCTCTTTCTGCGCAACCCCACGAGCGCTTCTTCTTTCAGAGCGATTTTGTGTTGCTAAGGGTGTGTATCCATCTCTATCGTGATTTGACAAGTATCTGAGTCGAAGGTTGACAGATCCAATCCACCCAATATTATCTACCGACATTCATTCTGAGTATGCACTCGGATAGGTTCAAGACGTTGCTTGCATCGATATCCAGAACACCCGGTACCGCCGTTGAGCAGATTGCCATTCAAGATATCCAGGAAATTGGTTTCGAGCGACTTTCGAGCGTTTCAATGCCCGCGTAAGTGGCGCGCCCTGCGTTGCACGCAGGTCCCACGTGTTATCAGGGAACAATATCTAATAGCATCCTTAACAGCGTTCCAGGCCAACTTGAACCTACATCAGTCGAGGAATGGACTTCCGTCCTCACCGTTGCTCATACCTGGGAGTTTCGTACAATCCAAGCGCTGGCACTTGCCCGGATTGAACCAATTGCTTCTGCCGTGGATAAGGTTGTACTCGGACGAGAGTACGACCTTCCACAGTGGGCAGCAGCTGGTTATATGGAGCTTTGTCAACGCGTCCTTCCTATCTCGAGGGATGAAGGGCGTCGCTTAGGCGTGGATATTGTCACTGATATATCCAGTATTCGCGACTATGCCCGTTCTGAGGGTGGTAGGCGTGTGGGTGAAGCACACATCAGGGAGATGGTCATGTCTTCCTTTCGATATACCCTTCGAGATAACACGGTCGCGTGTCTTCTGAGAAATTCTCTCCTCAGCGCTAATACGTCCGAATCAACTCAACCGGACGCATTGGGACTGGGAGAGGACTTCGAAGGTGGAGGAGGACCAAAAGCTCGGTCAATGAGTTCTGGCAGTTCGACCTCCACCAGGCCGCTCGGAGAGGAGGACAAACAAAGTCGAAGGGGCCCCACTGTTACTTCGGACCCCAACAAAGGTTCATCACAATCATCGTCACGAAACAAGGCCACAACCAACCCTGGGACTTTGAAGGAGGACCACCTAGCCCTATCCTCTCCCTCCTTGCCTGTAAGGCCGTTATCAACGTTCAGTGACTCGGATTCGAGCACCAATCGCGAGATCTTCCGCTTCGGCCAACAGGCTACTTCGAGCCGTTTCAATGGAAAGCAGAAGCTTCAAGTTGGAAACCTCCGCGGCCCGCTTCTTTAAGCTCATCGCTGTTTGCTTCATAATTTTGATATGGAAATGCCGGCGCCGATTGTATGATGTAGGTCTTGTCCACTGGGATTACTTTTGTGTTATCTGGTTCGTCCCTTTCTTGGCCATGTATCTTGGTGAAACATAATGTATGTATTAGTAGCATGTATATTCTAACTTGAAGGCTGCGTGCGCCTCGCAATTATTGGTCACGAGGCAGCAGGGTTATACGAATCCCACGACCGAACGAGGCATAATCGATAATCCGCTGGCAGCCTGGCACCCACAAGTTTTAGGGTACTGAATTCTGTTGCATTTTGACTACGACCCAATGGCAGAACTGGATAGTCCTACATCCTCACTATCTTCATTCTCGTTCTCAATCCAAACGGATGTCACATCGCCTACACGGACCGCCACCAAGGCAATGTCCACAAAACAAGTACTCGACAGACAATCGTCAAAGCCCAATCCAGGAAAGCCTCATGCACTGTTTTACTATCAAAACGATTTCGTTGTATTGAGGGTTCGTATACACTTTACTTGCCATCAATGTAGGCTTGAACTCAATGGAAATAGGTTGAATCAATCCTGTTCAACCTTCCGACTTTTATGCTAAGCAAGCACTCCACCAAATTCGAGAGGCTCCTCCTATCTAGAGCCTCTTCTGAGGTCAATGTTGAAACCATCCAACTGAAGGACACTAAAGCTCTGGACTTTGAACGACTTCTCACTGTTTTATTCCCATCGTGAGCTCTTCTCTCTTGCTGTTTCACTTTCGATGTTTGAGCGCTTATGCAATCCTGGTAGTGTTCCGGGGCAATTTGCCCTGTCTACCGTTGAGGATTGGACTTCCGTCCTCACCGTTGCCCATAACTGGGAGTTTTCTGCAATCAAAAAGTTGGCGATTAGCCAGCTTGAACCAATTGCATCTGCTGTGGACAGGGTCGTCCTTGGGCAGGAATATAACCTTCCCGATTGGACCACAGCTGGCTATAGAGAGCTCTGTCGACGCGCAGAACCCATATCCAAGGCGGAGAGTCGTCGTTTAGGGTTGGAAGCTGTTACCGACATCTCCAGCCTCCGGCATTATCTTCGGTCCTCTAACGAGAACAAGGATATTCGCGTCGATGACCCAACTCTTCAGAAACTCTTTTCTCAGTATCGCCATCTGCTGGATGACAACTGTGTTGTATCCCACCTAAAGGGCTCGTTCTCGAGCCCTAAAGCAGATGAAGACAAGATAGAAAGCCTAAGGGAGAGGATCTCCAAAAACCACTCGGAGAGGGAGAAAGAAAGGGACAAGCGACCCTATACTCCGGAGGCCCCAAAATTATCTGATACTGCAAGTGTAGCAACTCAAGAGGGACCACTTCCATCATCGAAAGGGAGTTCGGAGTCCTTAGTGCAGCCCAGATCCGCCTCCACATCCTCTGTACAAGTACTCGTTCCCCCCGAGCCTAAACAACCAGAAGCGCTTCCTTCGGAACCATCAGAAGTTCAACAACTAGACGAACCAGGTCCAGTAGTACACGCAGGACATGGGAGGAAAAAACGACCGAATTGGCTTGGCAAATAGATACACCGACCCGATAATGGTCTGCTGGAGCGAGATAGTCAAACTTTTTTTGTACACCTATTTGGAATTCGAATCTGACCCAATGGCAGCCGTTTCGGGAAAATAAGTAGGAACTTGTGTAAGTTATGATTTCAGCCAACGGAACCGACCCTACGGTGTTGTCAGTCTTGTCTGTGCTCCGAATCTCCCACTCATCCGTACCTCCCACCACAATGTCAAAAATTGGGCGGGGTTGGCATTTTCATTTGCTTTATCCAACCGTGATAGCAGAAAAGGGGGACAAATAGCGCCAATTCCTCTCTATACATGGTTTCGTTGTGCAGCCGTATTCTTTTGGTACTTGCATGCACTCTGATACATATTCACGAGGCCCAGATGAACAACCCAGATGAACAACACGACCCCGAGATCATTTATTTACAGTAAAATTTATTAATAAAAAAATAAAGTGGTCACTAGGAAAACAGAGTACGGTATTGAAGGGACTCAGATCCTGGACTCAGCCACATTCTTTCCTTTCCGCCAGGTCGCCCGTTCGCCGCCTCTGACTATCACGAAATCAATGGCGTTCCCAGAATGAGAATCATAGTTCGTAATCCTCTTGAGATTAGGGCACCATCTAGCCAATTTATCCACCATCTGCGCACGTTGGGTCTCATCTCTGAGAAATTGAATCCGTGTCCACATCGCTGAGTCGATGAGGTGCTCAAGTCGAGGGAATAGCGAACAAGTGAATATATAGTCGTCCTTTGTTGGATTCATTAGGCGAGTGCAATGTGCAAACTAAACACGACTCACCAGGGTATAATCCTTACTTTCGTCGTGTAAGGTTGGAAGACCGAACTTGGGGATTTCGAGGATCTTGACATTGGGAAAGAATTTTGCTAGTTTCTCAACGGAGTCCATCCCCTCGTACCTCCATATGCGTAGTTCCTCCATGCTATTCCCGTTTACATTCTCTAGATCTTTCAGTGTATTGGGCCACAGCGAGATCTGAGAGACGCTTTCTATATTCCTGTCAACAGATTTATCGCGGAGGATGCCCATGGCGAAACTATGTGATGATACGATCCGTTTGAGATTTGGAAGGAAGCCTATGGGTGGACGAGTCGCATGGTCGAAGGGGTACCACCGAAGATCTTCAATCGTGGGGTGCGATTGAATAAATTCGAGGATAGATTCTTCACGTTGGGGTGTATCATATCCAATACCGTCCAGGTGGAGAACTCGTAGTTGAGCGAAATGACAGCCCATGAAAATGGGAGATGCGGCAGAGAAAGAAAGACGAAGATCCTGGATGTTTGTGATGAGGTGTAAAGCCTTCCAGAGATACAAACAATCGTACCTTTAAATTGGGAGAACGAAGGAGTAGAGAAGTCAGATGAGAGCCCTTTCCCCATCTCGTCCACAAGTGACCGGTTAGATCGAGGCCGTATAGATTGCTGATGTGCCAAAGCTGAACGATCTATGGTAAGTACTCATGCTATATGAAGGTGGTAGGACAACCTACAGGGTACTCTGCATCCTCAAGTTCTTGTAAAGCCTCCTGGTCTGCATTCGGGAGAGGGACTTCGCTATACACGCCGAGCGTCCTCAGAGTAGTGGACTCCTTGAGAACATCAAAGATCGCAGACACTTCGTTCTTCTTTGTTAGGCGCTCTGACGTCCAGGGCTGGATCCAGGTAAACGTTTCCAATGATTTGAATTTCGAGAGAGCGGATTGTATGATCGTAGGTGCAGCCGAAAGGCTTAGGGCGTCTATGGCAGAGTCTAGAGTAGATTCCACCGCCGTATCAGGAACGTCTGTAACAGTGTGATCCCCGTCTGCAGCATGGCCATGGTCCCCTTCAAGCAGTGGATCTTTCTGTGTTTCGCTAAGTTGCGATGGAGGGGGTAATAAGGTCCGAGGGAGGATCTCACACCACCACGGATCGATAAATAAAGAACCCTCGTTCAAGTGAACTTCCCTGATACCCTTTATCAGCTCCTCTCTCTGTTTTAGGTGCTCCCAGAGCTCTGGGTGCGAGTCGTGCACCCATAGCTTCCGATACTCCGAATGATGGGGTAAGATGAGAGATGCCCACAGTCGACACGTAGAGGCAAGTGATACCAGGTCCTGAATCGACGGGATCGAAGACAGGATAGTGTCACATATATCTAGTGGCAGGGACAAAAATAGAGACGAAGAGTTGTCTATTTGTTGAGCTTCCAGTCCCATCCTCTGTACGTGGAAATATCAGTATGTCGACTCGCAATCGGAGTGCCAACTTACCGCTTGCTTGAACCTGGTCTGCTCGGTCGAGTAAAGCGTGCAATCGATAGCGACTCGGATTATAGCTCTTTTAAGCTGTTTGTGGTCGTACGCAGCAACTGCGTATCGACAGCTGGACGTCGGGCGCTTGCCCTTACCGCTGCGCGGCTGCGAATCTGATCGCCCTGAGTTCCTGGCCGGGGCCGGGCCGGGCCGCAGCGGACGTTATAAAAATGGACCGTGCTGCTTTTTCCTTCAAATTTGACCACTCACATCAGCCGGTTTATGAAGCCGTGGCTAAAAACGACGAAGGTAAGTCTCGGTGTTCTCGCGATTCCAGGTGGGGATTAGTCTAAAGCTTTAATACAGTTCTCCAAACCCTGCCATTACAGCAGTTACGGCAAAGGAGCAGATGAATAGGATCCACCAAGACAAGAGATTGTATTATCTCAAAAGATGGGGATGTCGTGACTTTTAGCGAGACCCCAACGTAATCTGTAAGCTGTCCCAGACCAAATGAACGGCTAATCCCAAATGGAACCCAAAACTACAATGACAAGTGGGTCTTTCCGGGATCATCCATCGATCATGCCCGAGGCGCCCGTTGTCTTTCATTGTTTTTACCACTCCTCATAGGTCTTTATTTTGAAGGGCTTGGAGGGTTGGATAGCCCGACATACTACCACCACGATATTCGGTAAGGAGTCTTGCAATTACCCGAAAAAACTCTAATATTGTTCTTGTGATGGCTGCGGGAAGGAACCATTCTGTTGAATCGATTATCCGACAGCTAGAGGAATCTTTTTAGGCCATTCATTGGGGCCGACTATTGTTTTTGGTTCACAAGACGCGCGAACTGGCAATTCGACAACTTCACGCTTCATTGCCGCCTTCAGGCTTCCGATGACCTGACAAGCAATTGTCTAGGGTAAATGGAAATAGCAGCTAGTGTACGTTCGATCCGCGAACTCACTAGTTCCGAGCCCTCTCAATCCCAAAGGACACAAGACATCCCTCGACACGATCGAATTTGAACAAGAGACGGGATGAACCTGCCCGAGGTTGAATGCCAGTTTGGTAACGCGTGAACTAAGCTTAGAAGCCAGCTTGTTCTTGCTCCCATACTTTCAGGTGTACCATCCACCCTTCCCGAGCTATTTGGTAGGTCACTGGAACCTTTTGATGACATTATGTCAACTGATCCATAGGCCTGGACAGAATCACGAACTTCCGTAAATCGTGTCGTGTTCAGTAACAACACATGCGATCTGCACGTGGGTGACTCCCCCAGAGATGTACCAGAGGCCGCCTTCATTACCAGGTCAAGTGAGTCCATACCTGTAGGTATGTTTTCCTTGATCCCGAACCGAGCATTCACATAAGTATATGACACGCACCGAGGTGGAGTGATCGAGCTAAGCATAGCTTTCGGGGGGGTTCATAATTAATTTTTCAATATTAAAAGGCGCATGCAGTTAATGAAATGCATAAACCGCAGGGCGTGGTCACACACCACGGCAAGTGGCATCGCGTTTTGATTGCAACTCTCCGTTTTGAAATTCTTATTGTACTAAACAATCGTTGAAGAATTAGGTGCATAAATTCTTATGAGGTTCCATACCCGGCGTAGTCGTGTACTTCAAACCCTGGAACTTACGCAGCAACAAAATCAAACTGGCGACGCCGACTATGGATACATTGCTGGCGGTGCACTGCTACACTGCTGTTCGGCGCAGTCAGGCTTAATATTGGTTTAATAAATTTACAGCTATACTTTCACGGCAAGGAATGCCGATTGACGTGCCAGGTGATCCTCGCATTCCGACGCGACTCACGGATGGCCGGACCTTTTTCTTGCGACGTATCAAAATCACACAGCTCTTCAACAGGGCTCGAGGGGTCTTGTGGGTGCTTTCCTTCGCTGCCAGTCGAAATCACGATCGCACAGACTGCGAGCCCAGCGCCAGGATAATCTATACCCTCGAATTCCTCCTATATTCACACTTCTGCTCGCCTCGTGTAGTTTACTTCCTAGGAGCCGATCGAAATAATTGCCTAATATTGCCTTCCAGCAGGTACGGAGATTGAGAGTCGAATATCGAAACATTCGGAGTGTGGAGGTGGGTCAGGCCATGAATAAAAAAGAATACAATGGAATGGGAACACGCTTGGTACACGAAGCAATGTGCTGGTCAATAGGGTGTCAGATGATATGGCGGGTGTACCCAACGATGCAAGCAAAGCCAGAGATATGGGTTTGTTCTCTTCAATACGCCCACCACCTCGGCCATTGGAAGCGATTAGTGAAACAGACCTAATCTTCACTATGAGCGGCGTCTGTCAAGTTGACACTTGTGCAGGAGTGAATCTGTCAGCTTGGCCACATTAAAATAATGTGACGGACAAAGAGATTCGTTCGTAATTCATGAATAGGGCAGAGGGACGAAGCGAGCCATGATGTCACGATAGAGAAGTCACCGACCTCTTGAGGCCCACAGTCTGCCAGAACTTTGACAATACCTTATGGGCAGGCTGTGAAATGGAAGACCGCACGGAGGGAAAGAATTCTTCGATAGCTTTCATTCCGAAAGTTACGCAATGTCAGTAGATATGCCACGCACATATACCCTTGGTGTTGGTTCGAAATCGAACCCCGGGTTCATAGTTCGAAGAAGTGCGGTCATAGCTAGGAGATTATACGATCTTGACCGCCACCTCCTACCACCCACGAAGTTGCTTCAAGGAGGGGTTCTCCATCAATGTTCTACGAACAAATGAATCAGTCGTTTGACATCCACTACCTCGCCTTCGTCCCAAACCAATGGATCCCTCGATGAGCAATATCGACTCACTCGACGAACAAGAGGCAGTTCACACATGAGCGGCGGTGATTTATTCCCGCCTATCAACAGTGTCAGGTCAGTCATTTGATTCCTCCAGCAAACCCACGAACTATGGCTTCCTTACAGTCCTGGGCATCAGTCAGCACACGCCCTTCGAGTGATTAAGATCATAGTCACTAGACGAACCTAGGCAAAGATGAACCGAAAACACCGGTGCAGAACGTGTGTACATCGAGTTGATAGAGATCCACCCCCAATTCTTTGGACTTGAAGGACCAAAGCCAAAAGGAGCCCAGTGCCAGTGTGTGCTTTCCCCATCAGTGTTGACAAAGTAACGAACTATTATCGATGACGAAATCAAAATTCCATTCGACGGAACTGCGGCACGGTCGCGGGGAGTTGGTTCATCACCTTGTGATTGGCAAAGGTAGCATATGGATCGAAGCGTGCAGTAGTCAACTCCAATTGTCCATCGTTCTTATGTCCCTGATCATACTGTACGTATACATAGTCCGCGAGTTCTCTTTTGAAATAGCTTGAATTGAGGCGCCGGAAGCAATAACGAGATAAGTGATGCCGAGGCGCTACTAATAAAATGAAGGAAAATAGTCAATACAGATGGAGCAAGAACTGAATTGAAGGAAAAGGAAAGCTGTCGTTATCGATCGGTAGAGTTCCCATTTGTGAGAAACCGACAAAGAACCAAGTTCGAAATCAACACGCTCCTCGACGCCCGGGGTACATCGAGCAAGGTGCGCTGATTAGTCTAGACCCTGCCAATAAATCGCCATCTACCCCTAACTCACCTTCGCACCGGCTAATCACACTGTCGAATTGGGGACTATCCTCTGATGAAAGATACTTGTCGAATGAAATAGGTCATCGATGAATTGCCAAGGGGCCCCCGGACTGACAGGCGATCAATTGACCAATATGAAATGGGTCACGAATGGCTCGACAGGAGCATAACAAGCACCAGGTGAGCAACCACAGTCAACAGGCTATAATGCTAAGCGCGTCATTTGAACGTTGACAACCCCAAGGTTGATCACGATGCCCACCTTCAATGCCAGCTCAACGTCATCGATATTAATCGACAGGTACCCTAACCGTCGTTGACAGGGATTCTCCGCACTGTCGATATTGATTCCTCAAAGCGTCGATTCTATGATCGATATCAGCAAGAAGCAGGGAGGATATAGGCATTGGCAAGGGCACAATCTAAATGGGGGGTTACTCACAACCCCTGGTAAACAGACCAGACATAGACAAAAACCTTCGTTGGCATCCTAGTTCGCCCGTCAACACGATCGATCAAAGGAACGCTCAGTAACCGCCTCGCATCCAATCGACTCAGTCTTCTAGATGACGCAATGACGTGGTCGACTGCCCGTCTAGGTAGGTCGCTGACACGACAGAGGCATTAGGCGGCTGCAGCTGCGAGGTTGGGGGGTTCATAAGACCCCTTAGCGTTCAGCTGACATTTCAAAATGTCTAACCAACTCAACCACGAGTCCATGCCCGAGGTCATGGCCATCATCTGCCCTGCATCTCTTCCACACCTCAACACGTCAGCGACCGAGGTGCGTCATCGATAATCCTCGGATAGATCCCAAGCAGCTCGTGGTCGGGTCACCCAGCCACGAAGATCGACAAAGGTCTCCGAGACGCTGGCAATAGACGCTATACTTGATAGTCAGCTGACAGACGGATCATAGTTGATAAATGCGCACAAGAGATCAAAATGCTGCTGCTGCATCACTGGTTCGTGAACCAAGCCCGTGGCCACGGACGAACGTCGTAGCCTGTCGTATTGTAAAACCCATACAAAGACCATTCCCCAGTCCGGACCCAATAACACCGATTCCAAGAATAATCTATCTATCTTCCTGTCAAGTTGAACTCATTCCGGGGTCTACCCGTCCCTCCGATCGTAGCTGCTGCGAATACCTAATATGAATACAGTCAGTAACTATGTATAAATGAAACTAGATCAAACGAAACAGCGCTCTAACCTGACAAAACGTCCGACTACCCAGGCAATCACTGGATCATACCTGTTTGTAGTATATGGTACAATAATACCACGACGACGACTGGGAACACGGATTGAACGTAGTCGCTCCAGGCTAGGCATGGTCATGGTACAAAACACCTCACTTCCTGTCCGGTCAATAAGGTTAGCAAAGATCCAACATTGAGGGTGCATGCATCCAAGAACAGACTCGAAGATGATATAGGCTATAAAAGCACATACCATTCATAAACTTCTAACCTTTACCCTCGTCTCATTAGCCGCAGTTCATCCATCCCCACTGGCCCACTCGGAAGTCGTGTAAACAAAATAATCCACCCGCAGCGACGAATACGGATATATAACTCCTTCTGCTGCAAATTCTGAAACTCCACTCCTACAAAGATATCGTCAATCACTCCACACACACATGCCTAGACAAGCAAGAAAAAGACCTACAGGACATGGGAGAAATAATGCGATGGACTTGATTGGCCTATAACGGCGAATCGTCCCGTCGTAGTCTTGTATTCTTGTATTCTTGTCTTCACAATTCCACAGCCTACCCCGATCCACGGTAGCAATAACCACCGGGATCGACGGGAATGGAGTAAGAGCTGAAAATACAGCCAGGCCATTGACAGCGACCACACGACCCGGTACGAAGGCGGGCACGAAGAAGACCCCCCCTAGCTGATATCTCGATCGATGTTGATGTCGGGGTGAAACCCAAAAAAAGAAAAAGGGTAACAAGAACTCACCTGGATAACCAACCTGGCTATTTGATCGTGCTGCGAATCGATCCAGTAGGTGGTAAGCAGACCGACACCTGCAGTCGCGTGGTCGTCACGAAGAATGAAGTAAATCGCGAACAAGGAGAACGAAGCCATACCCTTGCCATCCACACCCTGACAATGACCTACACCGATGACAATCTCCGGAGAGCACGCCGAATGACGAGAGTCCTACCCAAAGGAAACAACCGAGTCTTTCGTTCCCCTGACCTTCTTCGTCTCCATACAGTAAGTCAAGTTAACTTATAAACCTGTAGCCAAGGTTCGTCATCCAAGACACAAGGGAAGAAGAAGAAAAGGAAACCTCAAGCTCACAACAATTGCGACAACGTTAACCATCCTATCAAAAGACAAAAGATGACGAAAAAAGAAACTCACCTACCCCAAGCCTGCACTTCCATACGATGATGATGGAAACCTGCTTAATGGATGCCTTCCCACACCCTCCTAGACCCATCTGAGGTTGCAAGGATACCGTACTATGTATGTACGGTATCGTTACCAATGTTACGATGACGCCACGGCGGGTCGTCTATCTTCCCTTTTAGCGCCCTGGTTATACGAGAAGATGAGTACCTGTAAAACACCCACACTCACATTAGGTAGTTACTGTCCTCCACACCGATTCCCCAACTCCGGTGGAATCCATTCTTCAATAGAGTCTGCCAAGAACTTGTACTCACCGTGCATATACCGTACACGATCCATGTGATTTAAAATCTTTAAATACACCGAATGGTAGTTTGCGCGGTGTGGGTCCGTCCAGTGGACCTGCCATGGTGGTGCGGCATCAATGTCAAGTGTAGCCAAGCTTCTGGATCAGTATCGTCGTATCCATGATGCAAAGTATGACCGGTGACCAATTAACTTATCCATCGACCTTGAAATTTTGACCCCGAACCCGAACGCCCATCTGCCAGTGGCATCGATTCCAATATCTCGGAGCCAAAACAAAAGCGAAAGACACCGTCCTTCAAACGTATAGACGGATAGGAAGATTAAAGGTACCGACCTGATATTGCCCGCCGCCCAACGAGGTACCTATATATAAAAGCCATTGTCAGACGGTAAGCCAGTAAAGATTGGGTATAACAGCCAGCATGGACTCGTACCAGCCCCCATCGCGCCCGATGCCACAACCAAGGGAAGAGCCTAGGCCGGTCAAAGGCTGGATTTTTGGACATTCCGTCCATCGAGCTATCGAACAGTGAGTACACTCAGCCCTACGACCCCCAACCAATCATCCCGCTGATTCAGGACGACAAGGAGAAGTTCAGGAATGTGACGCATCATTCGTGATGTACCTGCACTGGGCACACCTTCTGCCGCGCACAAACTCGTCGAACCCTAACTTCAACGTTAACATAAACGTTGACGTCCAACACATCCAAACCCCCTTCTCTCACCTTAGAATCCTCCTCCTACACCCCCTTTTCCACTTCCTCGACCCTCCCTCCAACACACTGCGGGCGGAAGCTCGGAGTAACCAACTCACCGCCCTCCCACAACAACGTTAACATTCCCTGAGTCGGAGTCGACGTCCTCCAGGGTCCTCAACACAACAACCGCAGTCTTTAATGTGGCACACACGATGGCCTGATCAAAATAGCGTCGACCGTGACGCACGAAGGAGTCTCCTCTCATTCAGGTCACCCCTCAAAGCATGCCCTCGTCTCAACGTACAGCATATATGCCGCCACCAAACCCACTGGGAACCCTCTCTCAGGCTCCTTCCTCCGTCGGATATGAGTGAACCATCCACTGCTCACCCTTCGTCCCCTGCATATGTGCCACATTACTAACGCTACCCTTTTTCAATGCCACAGGACTAGAAGCATGCAAGTCAAGACATTACCTTACCTCATTCATACAGCATATAGCAAGTAGGTTCACCGATTCGTCAGCGCATAAGTCACGGCGGGACCGGCACCATAGTTCTTCCTTTCATACAGATACCATGCGCCACGCCAGTGAATGGCGTAAACCCTATAAACTGCAAAAAATAATTAGGAGTTAGGATTCCGAAGAACATGGGGCTGGCATATCCGGGTCGCGCGATAAGTCAAATTGGAATTGAATTGGGTGGAACGTACGGGTGTTATGTATACAAACATAATCCGATCCAAACCAGCTTTCTATCGGCTGCTCTTTCTTTGTCCAGAGTTTGTGTCGGTCCTTTGTTAGGCTGAACCCTTCCTCGACCAGCGATCCCAGGTTGTTGTCGCCATTTTTGGTCGCATATACAATACCATCTGGGCTTGTACGGATGCATACTGCTATCTCCTAGTTGAAAAGTTAGTACGACGTCTTGTTATACAGAACACATACATTCCATAGTACTTACTTGTCACGTTTTTGTCATTTCTTGACATGTCCCACCATTTCATTTCTCCCTTCGCAATTGTTCAGCTTCATCCTATGAATTTCGATCTCAGGACACCACACGGGTGCTGTGATGTTGGCATATACCACATGCCACATGTATGGCATGGCATGGACGGTACCGGTATACTGTAAGTAGCATATGCATAGCATCGACACATGCTACCAACGCCGGTGTCCTGTTGTTACCAACATAGGCTTCCTTTCCTAGATAATCACAGACCGATCAAGCAAAAAACCCATTCAGTGGAGGTCTCGTGTATCAGGGCAAAGTAGGTTTACCTGGATGAAAGAAAGTAGTAAGTAATGCTTAGGGACTCGGACTCGAACTGGAATAACAGGATATCCCGATAGATTAGGGGACTTTACCTTACTTACTTAACCGACCACTTGACCAGACGTGTCTGGTCGACCCCAATTTTCTGTGGTAGGCCGACCGCTGGTGACCAAATATTGTCTGGGAAACATTGTGTTTAGCCAGGGATCCAGGCACAAATGGAGGTGGGTAGCCAATGTGTAAGGCAGGCAGGCGAGCGGAATTTGAAGTCCGTTTGGGTCGACGTCTTTCGTCGGCTCACTGCCAGTGACCTGACGCACGATTGTGCTTCTCGATGTGAGACGACAAAATCGAGAAGCGATCCGCTGTATAGGGACTTTGAAAGGATCAAGTGATAGGTACTGGGAATTTCGAAGTAAAAAATGCAGACATGGCAGGTAGCCAATACCAAAAGGCAGCTGGACTTATCGCAAAGATAACGAAAAAAACCCATACCAATATGTACTTACCGTTCCAAATCTAGTGCATAGATCTTACAGATGTGGTAGTACGAGCTGGTATTGCATTCCGGGGACACTCGTCTGATCAGACCTGAAATCACGACAAGCTGAGTTTAGATGAGACCTCGAGACTCCAACGTCCATGCAGGATGATACCCGCGTGTGAGAGAAGTCCTTTCCTGGAAGTGTGGACACAATTTGAAACACACTTCTGGATGCAATCGGTGAGAGCGAAGAGGGGGTGTGTGTACCCAGTGTAGTGAGTTTTTGCACGACACTGGATCCCCATACGTGTTATTGATGCCGAAAGAAGGGGGGATGATAATGCTAGCTTTTTAGCAATAAATCTTCGCACTGCCATGAGATGGATGGTGATTTGAGTATGTTATACCCGTTTTATGCAATCTTGCATCAAGGACTTACCGAGATCTACGGTTAGATGCGTCAGGACTTGGGACGACGCGACCAAGGATGTGCCGCACTAGGAACCCATTTTGGGACATGTTACGGTGTGACGAGTCACGAAGGGGGAGTCCCGATCCATTCTCCGATCGAAAAACGGTGACGCAACGACGACAAGCCTCTCCTGGAAAGCCAGCAGCGCATTTGAGGAAATGAAGTGTACGACCAGCCCGGTCTCATGACGCGCGCGTATGCGTTCATTGATTGGGCTCGAAGACCGATCAGTTTCACGGAGGTGGATTTGTACATATGGGTCGACGGTGAACTCGACGCCGCTGACTGGGGTGCCTCGGTAAGTAGGATCAGATGGGTATTTGGAGACCCTTGCAGCGATGTTGGTCGGGGTATGTGTTGGGCATTGGGACGGAGGGCGATCGGAAGGAGATTAGCAAGGGTTTTGCGAGATCTGGCGGGCCTGTTGTGCTTGCCGACAGGCACGGGGAAAGAGGGACGGTGAGTGATGCTTGTGGGCGGATTCTGTCAAGATTTGATGATATCTCCAGCCTGGGCAAGGGTGGCCATCCACGTAAACACGGGCCGGAAGCAAATCCCAGCACGCCAGGCCGATATAAAAGGAAACACGAAAAAGAATGCCACGAAACGGCCAAAACAGGCAGGCGGCTGACATCGTGGCCAAATTTATCCGGAAATCCAATAATTTGCGGGAGAGAAAACGTTTGCGTCAACGGAGGCTTCGATGTGAGTCGCTCAGCCCGCCCGGGTGCAGCCGAACCGGTTTGGCTCGAGCCCGATCGCGATGTTCTCTTGCTCAGTCTCCCCGTCACACCGGCGTTATATAAATTCACCCAGGTGCCTCTTCCACCTCCTCCCCTCCTCAATCCCTCTTTCCCCCGTTCCATGTCCTATCACCTGCGTCCTGTCGCTGATAACGCCGCCTCGCCGTCCTCAACAGCCTCCATGACCCCTCCCAGCGACCGTAGCCCGCCCTTTGCAAAGCCTCACCCGCCATCCGGCTCACAGCCCAGCACCGCGCTGCCAACCCCATCCTCAGCAGTCCCGCCTCCATCAGCCTCGAATCCGCGTCCAAGGCGGCCCCTCTCGCCATCCTCGTTGCGAGGTATGTCCCTCCCACGCTCGGCCCTTCCTCATTGTTCACGTTATCATCTCTAGATGTCGATCTATCCCAGACCCCTGATATACAACACCGAAAGTACCCTGCACCTCCAACAGGCCATGATCTCATGGCGATGTTCCCCCCGGCGCCCCCCGACAATTTCTCGGAATTGCGTCCGGGTCCAACCAGCGGCTATTTCCAAAGACAAGAACGGGCGTTTTTTGCACAATCTGGGAAGGAAGTCGTCCGTTTCCGAGTCGAGGTGGATCTCCCACAGTCGAATGGCAATGGTGACATGATGGACTCGAAACCGCGAAATCGTGAATTCGCCTCTCCTCGATCATGGCCACCAATGTCCCCAGGACATCCCCAGGCAACACCCCAAGCACCACAACCGACACAACCACCACCACCACCCCAAGCACCACTCCACCATTCACCATTACAGCCCGCTTCCCCATTACACTATCCCCATCCGAACGCTCGACCGCCTCAACGAGGTGGTCCAGTTCCGGTGACACCTGCTCAACTTTTCCCAATCAACACACATTCGCCGCCTGCCCAGATACCGCCTAATCTCCACGCCCCGCCTCATCAGCCAGGAATGGAGGTCCATACGCCGTCTCAGGACCGTCCTGCACCAGGTTCAGCAATGCCGAAGAACGAATTTGCACCCGAGGAGTATAATGGGGATCCCGATGAAGCCTGGCGTAGACCGATGCCCTATGCCGAACGACGACGAGCAGGAAAACACACGAAACGTGTTATTGTTAGGACATAGAAGTTACGAAAAAAGAAAACAGAAAAGTATCGGTCAAAAAGTGATAGATGGTGACGAGAGGGAGTTTTTGTCTATTTCGTAAGTGTTTGTTCATTTCGTTTCCTGTTGGATTGATTCCGTTGTGTTGACGTTGGACGTGTAGAGAGACACGCCGTCATGTTGATGTGACGTCTCGACTCTTGTTCCATTTTCTTCAACTCGATTCAAGTTTTGCCCGGTCCCCATCATCTCACCCCATCCAACCCCGTTCCATTCCGTCACCCAGCACAACCTCCCCTCGCGTTCATTCTTGTGATGTCACATCCCCGTCGTCCTTTGTGCTTTCATCCATGCTATCGGCATAATCTCTTGCATATAATTGGTAGTCGCAACAGCCCCATCCACGCCGCCCGCAAACGCAACGCAACACGCCTTGGCACGTTTTTCATACCTTCTTTTCTCGGCATTTTGGTTGTAATTTGGTTTCTCCCATTCCCCTTGTTCAAGCTATAGCTATCGTCGTATCACCTGGGCATTCCTGTGTCTGTCTGTCTTTTCTTTTTTGTTTTGTTGGGCACCGCACCGCACCGCATCATGCAGCAACTATCGCACTTGTAATATCTCATTCATAGTACAACAACACCCCCCATACCACAATCCCTTTACGCCACGCTCACGCATCTACGCACCATCACGTACGCAAACACGCTATTAGACTTGGGAGCGTTTTCTCAGTAGGCATCTATTCGGTTTTTTTTTATCTTGATCTTTTTTTGTCTGCTTGTCTGTCTGTCTGTCTGTCATACCCCATCCACGCATTTTATCATCGTCATCATCTCTGGTTGTCTATCTGTTTGTGTGTGTCCAGGCTATATCGTGTTGTCGTTCTCTCACTTCGTTACTCTTACATAGTATTTTGGCACTAGTCTGTTAGTTAGTCAGGTAGTTTGTCGTATTTCATTGATATCGGGCCCACCTTTTTTTGTCTCCATACATAATACATATTATCGATAGTGACATTGCAATCTCATCTGCACTTGATCATCATCATCACCCTCCGTCTCCATCGAGTGCATCATCTATATGAAACTGACCTCAACTCGCGGTCCCCGTAAGTGCCTGAACGATGGCGTCAATCCTTTGATGCGATTGCGCCATAGGCCCTGCGTCGCGAAGTTTTGATCAATATCAGGGTCGAACCATTGTCGCGTACGAAGCGTTTACGCGCCGCGCGTAATGATTTTATACGAATTTGGAGTTCGTGATCAAATTTGAATTTCATCTTACTTGATAGGATCAGACGGTGGACGGCGTAACCCCGGACCATCGATATCTTTTGAACTTGTAGTTGTTGCTCTGCCTGCATTATGTTACTGTAGACTACGTAGTCGCTGCATACAGATCGTGATTTCGCTGGCTTGGACTTATTGGCCCTGGATTTTTCGGACTTGGACGGTGTATGGAGGTGAGTCCAACTTCTTGTTTGGGTACTGTATGTACCGGTAGGAGTCTGACGCCGGTACTAGAGTCATCGTCGCGCATTGCACTATCATCTGCGGCATAAACGGGATTCAATTCCAGAGATAAATTACAGTAAGTTGTGGCTCGCAACATTTAAAGAAACGAGTCCAACCTCGGGCTTGGATGTGACTGAGGTCGAATCCGAAATATATACGCACTGGATCTGGGGTGCCCACATGCACAACTGTTTACAGCGGTGACCGGTGAAGATCGGGGAGGTTACAGTAAATTTCTAAATTTCTGCATATATGGTATTGTGAGTCAGTACATCGATGGGGATACGCGTTGAGGAAATTAAGTCTGCAGGTTATACTTACTCCGAATACGAATTTAGATTCATACATTTCATTCATTCATACCCTTCTATTGCAGGGATCTTGCAGGGATAATCGATATCATAGTATGCATCATCTCAATGTCAGGCTGTTCAGCAGCCGATCCCGGCTTCAAGTTCATCTTCATCATCATTCTTAGGATGTGGATTACGGTCTTTCCGAACGATGTACTGTAATAGTAGAAGGGTACCATATCCCCACTCGTCAGTAAGTAAGTACAATGCCGTATATAGCAGCTTGGCCATGGGTCAGTTGTAAAACTATACATCCACACTCCGCGAATAAATTACATCTACATTCTTCAGTCTTTCACCTGATCGATCTTTCTTTCTTCAAACTAGTTCCCGGATGACCAAGACCCGACTTCTAGTCTTCTACTGGAAGAAAAATGCGCACCTGCCCACCCTGCTTACAGTAGTAGGATGTCGCGATATCACGATCCTTCTAGTTTTGTCAGGTGTTTATTTTCCCCTTTAGTTTTCCTTCCTTGCGATTGCAAATTGCAAGTCCATCGGCTACTCCAGAAGCACCGGCGTTTGATATATAGTCGTCCATTGACTTGGAACTGACCTCGAGGCTTCAAGACTCCATTACATTGCCTCACAAGCAACTCGCTCCAATGTCGCCGGCGCCTCATGACCATGGAGTGTCATGGGGACTGTCATCCAAGTCGATCATAGCTACCTATCCCATACTCGGGATTGTCATATCCTGCATGCCTGTGGACGCCGTTAATCCAGCTATGTACAGTATGATGTCACGGCGTATAGACGAGCCAGCTCGAACACCGCAAACTGACGTTCAAGTACTTACAGCACTTGACTGGAATGGAAACTGTGGCTTGGCCGTTTGACCAATCGATGAAGCAGATAGTGGCGTCGAAGCGTCCTATAGACAACGCGCTTTTTTCTTGACCAGATGACGATCGTGCATAAGATCTGCATAAGAGGTGGTGCGCGGCCTCCGACTCCGAGGGATTGAGTCATGGTGATCAATTGATAGCCAAGGCCGCCAGTGGTTTCCTATACTGCGCACTACCTGGATCTGGCTCCCCGTGTTTGATCTACGTCGGGTTTCTTCTCTGACCCGCCAACTGATAACGGAGAAGAGATCACTCAGTGGAAAGGCGACAGCCCTCGGGGTCATCCTAAGAATGGAATGACCTAGCAATTGAATTAGTTGAGCGCCAACGAAATCGAAGAACGCGTAACAAAAATTCTCACTATACGGTACAGACTCGGAAATGTTTGATCTTCGTGAATTGTCATATATAGACATATGCGCGGTATTGAACTCGAAAGCTTGTGAAGACGCGTCCGAGTCGCGCACCGACGGCGATTCGGAACGGGGAGGCCAAGGGGGGACTGGCGACTAATTGTGATCGGACGACTCCAGCCTGGAGAACGCCGGTCCGACTGACCAAACGGATGCTATACTGCATACCAATGGATACATATCGGTACCGCACAAGCTGGTAGAGTATTGCGCAGATCTTTTCGTGGGTCGCCCCATGGGTTGTACGGCAGAGGCGCTACAAATCCCATCATCTCACCATCCAATCAGCTCGGATACAGATGCGAAACACAGACCAATTGAGTTCTTGTCTTGATCATGATCGATACTAATACTTCCGCTTACGGTCTCAGCGGGTATTATATGTCGCCGGGACCGGAGTCAATTCCTCCAACTCAAATTGGTGGCTGACAGTAAGCGCCCGTAGAAATATTCCACATGTACACACCTGCTTACTGGGACCGGTACTGTTCGTACAGTATAACGTACCGCACCAGTTATTTCTTGGTTTGCTGTGTTGTGCTGTATGGATATCGTAAACTTGACCGTAAAGCAAGAGGTCGAGGGTGCCCATCATCCAGTAATAGGCTTGCTGCCAACGGAAGAAAAGGGTGGGTATACGAGATGCATGTTCGGTACGGACCGGTGTTTGCAACCCTGTGGCTCAATGTACAGGTTGGCTCCGAGTCGAGCACTTTGTCACAAGTGCCAAGTCGATGAGAAGCCCACCCGTTGAATGGTACCGCGACAGAGGGTCAGGGTTCGATAGTCTAGTGCGCCACCTCTCGAATTTGGGACACGGCCTGCGTCCATGAAGCTATTTCGATCACTTCCATTCTTATCATAAGCGCCATGTCGTATATCAGTATCGGATCCAGAATGAGGAGCAATCAGAAAGAGACAGACATTTTCGATCGATTGCGCAATTGCCCCACTTGAGGTTGAGATAAATTTGGTGCAACATTTGCAGGCACAACGCAGATCAAACTTTTGTGTTCTTTGTTTCAATCGATTCCGTGATTGAATTGTTGCACCATTGTTGTGTGGAAGCACTGCAATATGGTGTGAAAACTTGTAAGATGCAAAGTGTAGAGTGATCGTGTGGGTACCCACATTCAAACTGTTATCTGGTCGACGACGATGAAACGGAATTGAACGGAAGCTGATCAAGAGAAAGGGGGCTAATATGGCAGAATATAGCAAGTGGCGGGTGGATGAAGAACGTGCAACATACCAATTCAGCTTAAGAACGTTCCATATTAGTGGCTTGGGAACTTGCATCGGAGGTGACTCGCGTAGTGCCTTTCGCAGCCACGGCACCAAATGATCGAAATTCTATAGGTTGGGCGAGCAGTGTGATTGAATGACGTGGAAATTGTGGGTCTCGCCGCATTCAATGTGGTACACCGGTTTTGTTTCGGGTTGATGGTCCACACTGCAGGGTAAAACTGGCTTCGAGCATTATTCCTGTGAACTTCCTTGCCGTTAGGATGAGAAGATTTGTCTCACCGAAATCCACATGGTTACAAGCCGCATTCTCGTCATTCGATAGACCTCGAGCAAGTCCAGCCTGTGTGCGGCGTAGAATGGATGAATGGATGACAATGACAGTGGGATTAGATTAGAAGCAAAAGACAAACAGACCGATCAGGCGAGCGACAACCCCGGCCCAGACACCTAAAACAGATTTTTCTCCCGCTTTTTTCGTATAGATTCCCAGTTTGAAAAACATGATGAAATTCCGAAATGAATGGAGAATGTTATATCTAGATCTGCTTCCGTCGGTGCCTGGTCGAGGCCGGAGCGGATGTATGTCTTGCCTCCATGTCAACCGGAGCGTTGTCACCGTGTCAGCATCCGACATTGAGTTTGGGACCGGCCTTTAGGAAACTAGATTAGGAAAATCAAGACGCCGAAGTCTCCGCGATTGGTTTGGCGGCAGATACCGTATGAGGGACTTGCACCCAAGTGCCCAACAAACTAGGCGCCGACTCTGCAGAGTGCAAGTTTAGGTCCGAACCTTGGCGATGAGGCGGCGCAAAAAAAGTCAGGAACTTCTGATCGTGGTTCGCCTTTTTCCTGAACCCGGAAACAGGAAAACAGAGTGCCTTACTTCTCTGATAAGAAAAGCTACGGTTACTTTCAAACAAACTATGGGAGTGTGGACGATACGCAGTAGCTACTATGCCGTGAGTTTTCCCCACTCCACACTTACACGTATACGTATTTCGTTTCCATCAAGGACAAGACAGTGTGATGCGGCGACGTGGAAATTGGAAATTACACTGCAGTGTCCTTAAGTATCCTCGAAATTCCTCTTCGAAGGTAATACCCTATTCCACCAAGCAGACCCTTTTGAAGTTCCGTCTTTGCCCTGTCAGCCACGTCAATTCACGTCCGGCAGTAGGCGAAGACTTGCACCGTGCTTTGCAGGAATAACTATATGTAACACCTCCTGCAACTTTCTTTTCATGGAACCTGAGGGCTCAAGTCAATTCAATCACCCTTTTATCATCTTTTGAGGGCTCAGTCGCTATCTACCTGTCATCCATTACGACTTAGCTTTCGTCATGTCCGATAAGAGAGGTTTACGCTACCAGCAGGTTCGTTGTACGGAAGCTATGTAACATATGATATGCATACGATACGATGCAGTACATTTGAATTGAGAGGTACTAATCAAGAATTGGAAGGGTTTCGTGTTGCTGTCAAGGCAGGGAGATAGGTAGATTGAAGGAAACAGGGAACGATTGATTCGGGAACAAACCCGACTGGGTGCGAACGCGCATTGCTATCACTGATTTCTACTGGCTTGTCATCAGACAGTGTTCAGGCTGTGAATCTTTGAATGTTGGGTGCTTGACGGAGCGGGGACATAGCATTCATACAAATACGAAACACATCCCCACTTCTCCGCGCAAGATCTCGCTAGAATTTCGGCTGGCTTGACATAATTTAGCTATACAATTCTATAAGGCCGTCGCCACGATGTAACCGTCAAGCATTTCAGCGGCTCAGAGTGTCTATGACGGACGGTGGTGTTCAACGGCCATACGCAATTTGGTTTGATTTGATGTACGTGGATCACTGTATCAAACAAAAAGCAGAATGAGCCGACAGGACACATAGATGACGGAACAGAACATGAAACTTACCCAATCGAGTGTACACGCGGACGGGCGGGCTTTTCATCAAACGCTCGTGCTCGTGGCGTCTTGTCAGAAATTAGGATACTACAGGGTAAGGTAAGTAAAGTAAGATCGAGTCACATCAAACGAACGCTTACAATGCAGAGTACAACGATTTACGCTATCATCGGTAAGCCAACTCTTGATCTCGTCCGTCTCAGGGGAATAGTCCAAGGTGAACCAAGATCAATCGAACTCACCATGATCGTGTCTCAATGGTCACCTCTTCCTCGAGGCAAAGTAACAGAGAGGTTTGCATCACGACTCACTTAGGAAGGACCTTTTCGAAGGTTCATTCAATGACTTCGTGACGACGAGCCTCCTTTCTTGCTTCGTGCTCTCTTGCGTCGACGTAGAGAACCCGCTCGGGTATGAGTTGGTTCACTTCTGTACTTGTATAGATATAAAGAGCCGGTGATTAAGTCGAAGACGGCTTTTGAAAACGTCCTTGGAGTTTCTGGTCAGTTCATAATTCATAGGAGTAAGAAGTCGTCGACATCGGTATTTACAACCGAAGAGAAGAAGAGAATTGCGAGAGCATGGGGTTATTCGTTCCGACTCCGTGCTGGAGCACCTGTCTGAGGGAAGGATCATGACGTACTTGGATGGGGAACAGGAAACGATCGGGAGTTGCTGGTCGTCAACTCGTGGTCGAGGCCCAACCGAAAACGGATCAGGAAGAGGTAGAGACGTACTCGTATCACTGCTGCCTTCGAGATGGAGCGAGCAGCGAATAGACACTCTGCTTCCGAAGCAAGGAAGTGCTTCAATTCAATATCGGATCGGTAGAGCTGTGTGTCGACTCCGATGAAGAAGGAGAGAAGTGATTGTGAGAGCCTGATTCCAGTATGAATATCAGGAATTCATTGGGGATTCAAAATCGACCGTGGTTCGGATGGGGCGATAATAGGACACATAGAGAAGGAATCGGATTGCTGGAGTCATAGAAACTAAATAGCTTCTTCCGATAGTTTGCAATGAGAATAAGGGAAGCGGGTCGGTTCTCAACATGCGTTGCGCGGAGGTTATCGTTGTCGGAATTGATTCAATAGCCGCCCAAGAAATTCTTTCAGTATGGGTCTGATATGGGTGAAACGAACCTGCTTGTAATGAAGAATCGATCCAGGACGGTTTGGAGGTGCTTGGGATGGCCATTACGATCCAATGGTCCTAATTCATAATAGATCAAGTTCAAATTCATTCCCAAATCGAAGAACTACCCAACTTTGGTTCATACCTTCCCGATATCCCAATCACCAACCACGGATTCAAAGCGTGGTCCCAATCGATCATCGAGCGATTCACGAGTCACAGAAACCGGTCACTGAGGGCCCCATACAGCGCCTGGCCTTCGATGACACGTTCTCTAAACACAGCTGATCGACGCCTTCCTATTCCTGCCATTCCATTATGCAGGTCAGGCTCTAACGCCCCAGTAGAGGAAATGAATTTGAAATTTCACGCACCATGACACCCTCTTCCAGTTGATCTAGCCCAGTGTTATATGAAGTTACAGACTCCGCGATATTGTTGGGTCAAGCCAGTTTGGTCGTGCGGCCGCGGATCACCGGTCTTTCGGTCAGGCGGGGTGGGGGGGAGTGAAGAGAAGTTCTGAGGCTGCTTTGCACGCCTAGAAAGCCAAGAAACCAATCCCACAACTTGCCTTGGGATTGCATAAGGCGCCGTTATCATCCGACCTACCCGAAGCCGCGCATGGCTTCCCGTGATGCTACAGGAGGTCAGGTTGGTGAACGAGGTCTTCAGGGAAGGGCGGTTTTACCCAATTCGCAAGGGTAAAGGCATAGGCTCGATGGCTCTCCCGAATGGAAATTGACTTGATCGTGTTGTGGAGGCAGATCCAGATTCGTTGGTCACAACCCATCTCGCTGTATCTCGCCTAGCAGGCGTACGGTTAGAACAAAACTAAATGAGGCAGGGCACGCCAGTCGTCCGGGTAATCTTCGGAAGTACGGAGAGGACCAAGGAAGCGATTGGGGTAAGAGTGTGGCGCTGGTGACAGGGGTGAAGGGATGTCACCCGACACGGCTTTGAGGTCCGAGAAAAGACGAGGAGACCTGAAGGATTGAAAAGAAGCGAGAGCAGCTCGAGATCAACATGATCGAGCCAGCCAGAAACAGATGTATTTCTCGAACTCTGGGCAGTTCATCAAGCGAACCATAGCAAAATCCGATCGAAAAACGATAGTGAAGAATCAGCACAGCACAAGAGGATTTGGAAAGACCAACCCAATGTCTTAGGACGGTGTCAATTGACAAGTATAAGATGTGTGCACAGGAGAAGAGAGCTATACTTCTCTATGGGTTCCTGACCTAAACTCCCCAAACCGTTCGTCCTTTTGTTCTTGGGCTGACAGTTCATGAAGTGAAAATGTGACGACATGGTCTGCGAAACTCTACTGGCGCCAAATCGAACCTAAACCCAAGTGGCATCGTTCTGCGCTGGCAGCGGTTAGCCAAGCACGATCGCGGCCTTCTCGATAGCGCAATTCTCTCGGCAAACAGGCGATACCAGAAATACAACCACCCACTTACCTTTCGGCTTACCTCTCTCGACCCGGAAGTGCGTCGGAACGTTCAACACAAGCCGATAACGAAATCTTGCAGGGGATAGGTTGCTTGATCCACTGATTCCCGACGGCACCGAACCTAGCCCCCGAGGCTGCCATAAGGACCTGTGATTCGATTACCGCAGAGACAGGATGAAGGCTCAAGAGACCCTCTGACCAGTTGAACAGTCACCGAAAGAGTATGATGCGCCGTCAGAGGCCTAGCCTCAGCCCAGAAAACTGCGTATGCACGGATCTAAAGAAAAAACGAACCACAAACCGCGAATGAAGTAAACCAGGTGACGTGGCTTCAGAATTTGGACGGACATTTGTCCTATTTTGTGCTGCCAAACCGTTGTGTAAGTAAATGGACTTATAACTAAAAAGCCGGCTTAGTCTTACCCTACATGGAGTTTGCAAGTCGTAAGCATCAACGGCGCATTCAGCATTCAGCAGATTCAATTTCAAATTGAGGTTCAAGCGGTGATGATGCGTGTGGATTTGCTCTCCGCCGAAAATCTAAAAAGGTTTGATTTTGCGGTCGTTCGCCAATCGAATCCACCCCGAACTTGATGCGACTGAGTGCCTTGACTAGAATACGGGCCACAATACCGAGCACCTGAGAGAGGAAGAGCAAGGCCAGTAAAATGTTGATCCGATAAACAAGCAAGTTCGTACACTCTGGACAAGGCCCCGCGGTACCGATAACTGCGGGATGCTGGAAATATCACCCAATAACGACCACGACTTTCAGGTTTGTGTCGCATTCTAAAGCTCCGTCGGACCTCGTGATATCGCTCTGTCATGGGTAGATTGGTTCTACCACTTTATGTTACGCTTTTGGGGCGGCAGTCTAGCCCTGCCATCCGTAAACAAAACGAGAGGTGTCGGGGCACGAATAGAAACGGGACAAATCTCATCAGCAATTGAAGGGGCATATCAATGAACAAGGGTAGCTCAATCAAACCGGGACGAAATTCTATATATCGTAGTTGGACCCCATAATGAAGAAATCTGATCCTTTGATCCCTAGCAGTGCCACATACTCTGGTAATTACTCTCGTAAGTAAAGCCTTTTAAATTCGCGGTTAGATATCCGAAAAGTGATCACGATTAATTGGGAGCAATCAACCGCAAGGGCGCCTGGTTACGGACTAATCCTCCTTGAAATGTAATCAACTAGCGTCTGAGGTGGCTGCCTCATGCCATTGTCGCCTTTGAAGGTCTGAACAAGGAAACCTAGGGCAAGGGAGCTGGTATCCTCCACAGAGCTCCACCAAAAGTCAGTAACCTGCCTTGTGTTTCTTGAAATTACCACAATGCCGACAACACAACCCTTGTTCTGTAACCTCTGTTCTGTCCGATCGTTATCGTTATCAGCGTCCCGAAATATCCTCACAGGACTCAATACTCAGCTGATTTTGCCGAACTTCACCGCGGATTCGAAGTCAAAAGTGAGGTCACGGATGAGATAGGCTTGAACCGTGCATCCTCGTGTTGGAACATACAGTAGACGCCACATACAGTTCTGTTACTGAACTCGTTCTTCCATAGAAGAAAGGCTGTTGCGATATCTGTTTGACGCACTAGATGATACAAACCTAGGCACGTTCTTCGCCCAGAAGCGCAACTCTCGCTGAAGCTGATTGTAACAGTTAAATAGCCATGTCAAACCAGATAAGTCATATGATCACCATTCAGGAATCAGCTCTCCCCCATTTGATGAGTGGAGGGACAGAACGAGCGAACCACTGGGATCATAATCTGATAGCAGTGATGTGTAGCCGTCTATAAGCAGCAAGAAGATAAAAGCCGAGGACCCGTTATATGGGTTCCTACCCCGACCTTTTCTTGTCCCCCGAATCACTGCGGGGTGAGCATAGTTGCCGTAGCACCGGGGCTCAAGTGTGTTGGTCCGGTCTCAAGAAGATGATGCTATTGTTAGGGGCTGCAAAATGAAGCATACATCAGTGATATTCCCCAGGGCACGATGACGCCGGCCAGAAATACCAGGGCCTTGCTTGTGTGCACCTGTAGAAAAATAGCCAGCCGTCATCAAGATCCCCAACTTATTCTGGTCTGGATGTGTCACGGGAAGTAATAAATCAGATTTAGCCTGGGCCAATGCAAGTGAACCACTTCACAGACCAGCACACCAAACCACGAGTTTGACATCTAGTGGGTTCAATGCCCAATTTTTCGGAGGAGCGCCGCTAAGACATAAAGTTCTGTCATCCAGTCGACAGAAGGAAAACATACGAGTTGAAAGGCAGATCGAAGTTCAGAACCTGAAAGTCGTGTGTTAGCGATACCGTCATTACGGGGTGCGAGTGACATGTCCAATCAATTTACCTGACTCATGCCTGAACCTGTCATGATCATGTCGTGGAGCTGGAAGTTCAGAATGACCGAGGTACTGACCTGGAAGTGAACGTCGAGTCAGCCATGAATAGCTCAATCGATCTCATGTTCTGCTTCTTTTGCGAGCAGTCAACACTCGCCGCTGTAATCCCCTTATTGATTGATGAGTATATACTCGTGGTAACTGAAGAATCGCGGAGTTCTCTCGAATTAGCATATTGTTCAATGGAGTACCATTCGTTCCGAGATCTAGATATCTTGGAAGCTCACCTTCCAATCACTCTGGGACTAAGTTATGATAAGCGGCAATAAGCCATAGAGTTCTATCTTGGTCAGCTGTGGGCACTGTAGCACCCAGAGGTCGTAGAGCAGGAATACGTCACGATTAGGATATTTCCATTTCCCTCTCCACCCAGAAATCTCGGGCGTAGACGGAGACACACCTCGTCATCACCTTTATGCTATAGTCCCAGCCAAGGGGAATGAAGTGAAGAGTTTCCCTTGGATGTGTCGGGAAGACAAAGGACCGGACGCCGACAGAGACGCTTGATCCAAGGGCAACCGCGTGTAATGGACAGACATCGAGACTATTCTAGAGGCCGAGGATATAAAGAGATGAACATACAGGCCGATGATATGATTGAGCTCTATTGTCAGTGATTTTACGTTGAGAAACACAACCGGCACCGTTACGAAGCAGAGAACTGACTGTTGCTGTGAATTGCGTTCGCAAAGCCTTGTGGCGCTGAAGGATTCCGTATTCACCTATTTGAAATGGAAAGGCAAATCATCGCATCTCACGAAGAGTCTGTCGGGTGGCTTGTCAGTCAGGCCTTGCAGGAGCCATACCTGAACAACCCCCTGTCATTAAATGCCAATGAAAGACAGACTTGAGATGCAGCTAGAGAGGCGATGCTTGACATTCGGCGGTCGACGTTAAATCCGGAGAACACTTGCACAGGATGACGAGAGCCGGTGGGAGCCTATTTATGCGTGAATAACAGGGTCAATCAAATAGCAATGTTGTGGGGTGACATGACATGTCAGTGGATTGAACTCTGTCAAAGGAGATTGGGATTGACAGGTCCGAACCGGAGTGGAGAAGGGGAGAAAATAAGCAACAGCACCATCTTATAGGTTCGATGCTGAGAACAGGCGTAAAACCTCCGTATATGCTTCCCAGACATGACGAACAACGAGAAACTTCAGAAGAAGTATCGAGTGGTTCTACGTCTTGAGCGTTCTCCAGAAAGATATATGACATAGATCACATCTTCTGGTGGGCGCGTATTGCGGAAATGCGTCACGTCAGGATCTGACGAGAATCGAAGTCAGATAAGACTGTCAGGGTGGGCGACCTCTTATCGCCGTACTAGATGGGCCAAAGGTACATACACTGTTATGCGGAGGAATGACGGCGTGGGCGATTCGGCCAGGCCATGTCAGCATGTCGATGCCAAGGTCCGCCCAATTGCGCCCGCGGAAGAGAGCAACATGTGCCAGTAAAAAGAGACTGGATGGAGATGAAGATCTAGGATCAGGTCATCCAGGTACGGCTGAGAGTTACATATGTCCGAAGAAGGACGAAATGTTGCACAAGGATCGTGTACCAGCGTGTCCTGCACCAAGACGAACCAGTCTCGAATACTTGTTATAGTTACATTTCATAGAGTCAACCCTGCAGCACCCTGCGGATCCTTGACACTTTGGGAGTGATCTTTGATATCGAGGGTGGTTTGCGGGATTGAGGACCAGGCTGAGCAGATGAAGCCGAAGATAAAGTTGCAATGTGGTTTGCGCGAGGTGCTGTGGTATGTTTTATTCCCACACTCCCGGCCCTGCCAGCCAAATCTCCGAGAATCGGACGGAGCCCAGCCGTGTTCCGGACGCCGGCTGTGGAGTCCCGTCAACATCTCCCTGCGCAGCCAAGGCTGTAAAGCTGGAAACACATCCTCTAGACAGAAGAATATCGTCAAGCGCGTCGTACGAGGCGTTCATCGCGTTCATTGTCATCGTCGTTGGCGTATACCTAACACAACGCATATACTTGCTGGTGAATGTGCCTTTGGCTGGCTTTGCTGAATGCTGTCCTAATCTCACGTGTGGCCAAATACCCCTTTGCGCTATGCTCAAATCGACGACTTTGACGCTGACCAGTCCACTCGCACACCAAAGCATACGCCCATGGGAGACAAGAAGTCCAAGGTTCACCCAGATTCCGCCCAGTTCTGCTCCATAACCGCCGCATCGTGCGTCTCAATGCTCTTGCGCACAAGCGTGATCACTGACAGATCTCGCGCGATCCAGGCAGAAAGATGCCCAGAATTTCCTCGACAAATACAAGAAATTGGACGTCGCGATAGATGCCTTCTACAATGACCCGACTCAATTCGGGCCTCTCTCCCCAGCTGCGCCGGCAACATCGACGAAGGGACTTGTGCAGATATTCGACAGCTTTAAGGGTGTGTTATCTCCTTCATCCACCAAGTATCTGATTATATATTCGCCTCCTAGACAAAGACGGGGATGATATCACGATCGACGGCACGATCAGATTTTGCGAGGCGCTAGGAGTTGACCCAGAGGATGTGGTGCTATTGGCGATCGCGTATGAGCTGAAATCTCCTCGGCTAGGGCAGTGGACAAAACAAGGTTGGATAGATGGATGGAAAAACTTAGGGTACGTACGGCTCGCAATCCCTTTCCACTGGCCCTAGATAGTGGTATCCTTGCAACTAACCAAAGCTATTCCCTTTTCCTACCTCTCTTTCCAAACGTAGATGTGATTCCTTAGCCGGGATGAAATCTGCCCTGGGGACTCTCAGAACCAAACTTAGTAACGATCCTGCGTATTTCCGGAAAGTTTATGGCCACACTTTTGACTTTGCCAGACAGGAGGGCCAGCGTAGTCTTGGTACGTTATCCACTTAAATCCTTCCCTTGGAGCTCTTCGGTATCATTTGATCCTGCTATTACTGGACCCCTCATGACTTTTGGTACCCGCCCCAATTTCCCTCACCTACATGCCTGGCACGGTCAGTGAGTGCAGTTGATTGACAAACATCCACAGGTACCGATACCGCCATCCCTTTCTGGGGTCTTCTGCTAGCCCACGGGCAAAAGGGAGGTGCCTTGACAAGAAGGGACGGTGAACAGGATATCCCTATGGATGGGCAAGGCGGTTGGAAGCCCGCATACACCGATTTATGGTTTGAATTCCTCACTTCCAAGAACGTGAAAGGCATAAGCAAAGATACCTGGCTCATGGTATGTCCCCATGTCTCCATTTTCCGTCTAAATTCCCTCTACCTCTCCTTCCTTTGCTCGTTTTATTCTTATTTTCGTCCCACCTTGTCCGCATTTCCCCATCTCGGTATTAATCGCTCGTTTTTGTCTGGACAGTTCCTAGATTTTGTCCGCACCATCAACGCCGACTTCTCAAATTATGACATGGAAGGTATGTCTTCTCACCTTTTTTCAACCCCCGCAACCACCTCGTCTATCTGCTGAGAATAAACCACATTTCCTTGCTCTCATGATGTTTGACTGATATCTGACATTCTGATTTAGAATCCTGGCCATCCACAATCGACGATTTCGTCGACTGGGTAAAACCCCGATTGTGAAAGTTGTATAAGCTTTCTTGTAGTACAACACTACAATAGTATCGTCGCTTTCTAATTGATGTTCCTGCATAAAACTAGAGTTGTTTGAAATATAGTTTGTTCAAGTCCTAGAGGTACTCAGAATTGGTAGTCATGTTCCCATTCTGGGAGCGTAGACAAAGCCCAGACCAGAAGTGACGAAATCGAGGTCAGTTTCTGCGCGCGCGCGTAGAGTGGGCGTCACTCATTGGCCCCATGGAGCAGTGGATATATCACCTGCGAAGGGTGGGTTAAAAATGACAAGACCTAGGACTCCCTCGGGATCGTTCTGAACTTAAAGGCTGAAAATAGCAAAGAAATGGTGTAAACACCTGAGCATATATTCAGAGACCAGGGAGCGTTCTTGGGAATACACTGAAACATATGCAACCGTCTTTGTGCTTCCTCGCGTCCACGATGCGCCTAAATACAGCTTAGCGATGACGGGCAGCTAGAAAGGGTGCAATCGGACCACTTCATATGCGGACGTCCTCACGAAGCCCGAACTCTTGGCTATCTAGCCGCACACATCGTGGTAGAAGGAGCTCGACAGAGCAAGCTTCTTCGACTCCTAAGCGGTCGCTAGTCTATTCGATTAACGGATCAGAACGTATGCGTTAAGAAACGAGTGGAAGCGGGATGAAATTATTCGGTTCTTCTTCGTGAAGTCAGAGCTACTCTTCGCGAACTCGCAAACAGGAAACTACGGCTGCCGAACGACTCATTACAGATGAGTCGGTAGATTTGGCGATTCTGTTCGAAGGAAACGGTCAACCAATGCATTATCTGATGGTGGAGCCCAACCAAACGTCCGCCAGAGAATCCTATGATGTTGAATCGTCGCCGTTGTCTAGTTCCATTAACCCCAAAGCAGCAGAGGGGGGCTTCTCCGCCGTAACCGTTGGATAGGAGAGCAGATAGTTAGTTGACTAGGAAGGCAGTGAGAAACCCACAGCATTCAATTGACATGAGCCATACCATTTCCGTGTTCTGATCCAGAACAAAAAACGGTGTTAAGGATCCGCAACTAATTTTAATGTCTACGTTCACAGTCAAGGGTGTTTAGGAGGTTCATAGTCCCGGCACTCTCCTCAGCACAGGAAAGTTGAGGTAGACTCGGGAACCTCGCCAATATCCCTGACATTACTGGGGCGTACAAGCGACAAGGAGCCTTTTTGCTACTCTGAGTATGGGCTTTGGAGTTTGACGGCCCAAAGGTCAACACGTTGGTGAACAATCGGATGGTACCGAGGATCAAGTGGAAAAGGGACGAGAGCGCACTGAAAACACGGGGTAAGCACATCATATCCACTGGTGCAATAGATGGTAAGGTGAAGGCCTGCAAATTTTTTGGGGTTCCAACGGCTCACATTCACAAAAGAACATTGAAGGCGCATGGAGAAATGACGAGTTCGCCGTGTTATCGTGGGGCATCATTGGTTCCTTGAGTACCTAGATTGGTTTGTGGCTGGCCCAGGCAGTGAAAGGTAATTGAGGGAGGCATTTCCTTTCCACCGGAATTCTCGTGTGCCCTGCAGCAACTTTGTAACTCAGCTGTTGACCAGAAAACGTAACAGGACAGACCTAGGACGCACCATTTGAGATTGGTTGAATTATCGGAGATGATCGCTCGGGGGTCAATAACGGCGAACCCAACGAAAATGGTAAGATGTAGGATTCTTAATAAGACTCGCAGCTCGTTGAGATATAGTTTGAGATGATGCAGGTTTGCGCGAGGAGGCCGAGGTCAAGTTCCAACTTCCTGGGTCATGGGCGATTATAAGGATTTTATTCTGATTTTTGGGGATACCCGAACCGGGCCTCGAGGAGTGTTGACGAACCGAACGGATTCCCGACGACCATGGACAAGGTTGGAGTATGGTTTTGTTCGTCCGTTACCCTCAGGAACCGCTTCACCGCCATAGAATGGGTTTCGACCAGGTCAGGAGTAGTTGAGGGTCGAAAAAAGTTCCGTCCTTCCAATCAGGAGTCGGGCGCCTGGATAACTCGTCGGCCAGCGAACCGATCACCAATAGAGACGGGTAGATGCAAGAGCGCTCTGAAGTATGAGATATGATTTGGAGAAAGTAGATCGCTCGCCGTGATGAAGCCCGACTTACGTGACTTTAATTCGGTCTGCAGGAGCGGCCACGAGAAAGACAGAAACAGTGTGGCCACTCTCGCCCAATCGGCACAGACGGTATCAAAGGCCCACAACCACCTATATGGGACATCCAAACAGTTTAACGGTTCCTTAGACGCTGAACTCGTGATCAAGGACCCCCCTAGCCAAATGCGTAATCCAGGATATCCGGAACCGATTACTCGAGGATAGTTTAGCGATCTGTTGCGCATGGAGCAATACCCGCACCACGTTGACCAATGGGCGGTCCTAACCATTCCAATCGGCCTTGGGGTGAGAAGTAGAATCAGTTTTGAGGAATAGGTGATGAGGCGCTTTACAAACGCTGGTCAGGATCATGGCGGCCAATGCAGGTCGATCAATTCTTCATGAAACATGGGAGGTATCTTGAATCTTGTGAATAGTGTGGGCCAAGCGTGCCTGATTGGAGGCTCAGCGCCCATCGACGAGCTGCCCTGTCCTGGTTCGAGGTGAAAAGATTTTCTGAAACAGAAATAATACCCAAATAAATTGCCACGGTATGCCTGATAACATTCTTTGCCACAGGCACTGAAGAGATGATTACGAATACCAAGGGGCTGCTGCATGATTACGACCCTTGAGTCGTTGATCAAGTGGACGTTTATGCGCAAAAATGGGCATAAGAAATCGTCTTGATCATGAGTATAATCGGATGAATCAAGGAGCGTCCATTATAGAACATTGGGTACAAGGGAAGGTAGAAAAGGCGATTCTTGAACCAGGCTCATCCTAGGCAAATCGTTTGTTGCAACGAGTGCTGCAAGCACCCTCGGTGCATCACTATGAGCAGGGTCAGTAGTATCGAGGCAAATCATGATCGAAGATCGCCTACTCGTCCTGAACACGAATGATAACTTCCTCCCCCGTATCGGCAAGCCACAGAACGTCGAGCTGAGTTCCTGCTGCAGTGATTCCGAAAGATTGCGTAAGTGCAGTCTCGAGGACCTTTCGAATCCGAAAGATGTCCTGCGTTGGAGGTGACAACGAAAGACGCAAATAATGATACTGGGGCATAGTTCCGTTACTGGGCTCTGGAGTTAGTTACCACCACCGCCTTGATTTTGGACTGATGGGTGGTGGGAATTTTGAGGGCATTACGTCATTTATATTTGTTCTGGCTTGTCAACGGCCCCACCAACGCAGCGAAAGCCAGTGGCGAAAACCTCCAGCGACCAGGCGCTCTCAGGTGGGGTTGACGAACTCCCTTCATGCCCAACCCTCAACAGGTTGAACTAGCGGATACCCCACATTCCCAAGATCAAACATGCTGCGGGGTTGTTGAGGAAGTCAAGACGCAGGCCCGAGAAAAACGAGCTTCACGGTCCAAGCCGCAGCCATGGGTCGTTCGCAAGTTGATGGTCGCCATTTCGTTGGCCATTATCGGCTACGTGGCCTACGTCTATATCGGACGGTTCTGTTTGGAGATGATTACAGAGGATGGAAAGGCGCTCAGCAACCGCAAGGTCGGAAGTACGTCATTCGTTCCTCACTTTTCTGGCTTTTCAACTGCACCATTGTGACATCTCGGTCTGGTGGATGCATGCCAGTTTTCTGCGCACACTGAGCTTCACTAATTGACCTAACAGTTTCCCTGCTGGCGGTCTTCTCTGTGCTTCTTCTCTGGACTCTATGGGCTTATATGAAGGTATGTTTCATGCGTGTCTTGAATTCCGCGCTAATACCAGCCAGGTTGTTGTCACTCCCCCTGGATACGCTAAAGACGTGAGTCGCTCAATTCTCGTACATTTGCAGCAACTAAATCTCAACACGTAGCACCTTCCGAAGCAAGAGCGACCGATTCTACCAACTCGGCCAGCGTCATGGCGTTCAATTGACCAAGATATGGAAATGAATTTGCCTTCTGGACACCAACCCCAGCCCTCATTCTCTACGAACCTCAGTCATGGGCGACATCGAAGTGAGAGCATTGGTGGGCCCTCTTATGAGGCAATGACTATGCATGAGAATGATGATAACCCCGAAGGTCAATCGTCAAAGAATACCCTGACCAATCCCCCACATCTATTGCACCAGCAGAAGAGCGATCAAATGATGAACACTTTCGATGATATTCCGCCATTGCCTGAGGAGGCACCTGAGGCTTCCACTCCGGTTACCACTGATTCGCGAGACGCACGTCTGGACCAGGTGTTGAAAGTTCCTTCCATAAAGCGACGCCCGCATATTAGCCGAAGACCTTCAAGCACACCAATTCTCCGCCCAGAACATCGATATTGTAGTCGAGACGAATTAATCAAACCATTCCGTGCCCATCATTGCCGGGCATGTGGTACAGTAAGTCTTCTGTTTGAGCGGTGTCCAGTAGGTCTGACATCCTTCGAGTGTGTTTTGAAGTACGACCATCATTGTCCATGTGAGCGGTCTTTGTCTTCTCTGCTATGCCATATTAACATCTCCTAGGGATAGGACAGTGTGTCGGTGCTCGAAATCACAAGGTAAGCCTTCACTTGATTTCATCCCCTTTCTCTCTAACCTCCGGTTTCAGTTTTTCGTAAATTTTCTCGAAGCATGCTCAGTTTTTGCATTCTACGTTTTTGGAACCGCACTTGCATTTAGCATTCACGGTGCCATGTCACGTAACATCGACATAGATGTTCAATATATCGTTTTAATTGCAATGTCAGTCGTACTATCTTAAGCCCTTGGATACGTTATACTGACCTTCACGGCAGCGCTGCACTATTTGCATTTTTCACATCATCACTACTCCTGTCACATATCAATCTTATCTGGCTCGGCCAGAGTACCGTGGAAAGTGTTCAGATGCGTCAAGTGCGCGAGCGGGAATCCCGGGCTTTGAGTCGCGCCTTCTCGTGGTGGGAGTGCCGGTTAGTTTTATTCTTCGTCAGTTGGTCGCGCTTCTCATGTCTCTCAGGGAGAAGGGCAGAGCGCAACAGGAGTGGGACGAGGAGTGGGGTGTGATGGCCACGGAGGGTAATATCTGGTGGCTAGGAAGTGGGCGTCGCGGATGGGAAGACGTCATGGGAAAGAGTCGATGGGGCTGGTTTCGTAAGTGCACCTCTACAATCTTTGCTTATCGTGCATTTCGTGCGTTTGTGGTGTGGCTTGAGCCCCTGCTATCTCCCGACTTCTTGGCGAGACTGCTCAATACCAAGGATGCCCGATTTGAGCGGCAGCCAGCCTCTGACGGAGGTACCCTAACGGTGGCGCTGACAGGCTAATTTTATCTCTCTTATCATGTCTCTTCGCCCCTCGAAAGAAGGCAAAGCGACAGATGGATGTCAACCGCTGAAGTCTTGAATGACTTCATACTCCATCGCTGCGAGATTCTCGCTACCTTTCGCCTCGCTATCTCTTGTGTTATCATCATGGCCTTACGTTTCTCACACCTGTTTTAATAGTGCCTGTGGGTCGAAGCCAGACTGACGGGTTATCTTATCCCGTCAATCCACGGTTTGATCACTTAGGGATTCTGAGAAGACGGGTGGAATGGCCAGAGTCGCTTCGCTAGTCTTTCGCTTGGGATCATCTTTTGCATTTTGCTTGCTCTCTTGTATTTATCCATGGCATTCACAAGGACTGTTTTGTTCCGTAGTCTTGTAAGAACACGATGTTTCCGCGAACTTATCCCACCCCCAAGGCTCTTGTTCAGAGAGTGTGCCTCCGTTCTTATCCTTCGGGACAACTGGATTTGGAAACCATGGTCCGGTGATTGCGCCTTGGTTTTAGCAGGGTTAGCCGAACGCGACGGGTATTGAACGGGCGGAGCAAGAATATTCCGAATATGTTCTCTTCCTCTGAAAATTTATTGGAAAGGCGGACATAAAAATGCAGGCGTGCCGAATTCGAGTGGCCTACAAATTGCCTGTCACACTACAACTCCCTTGATCTCTTACCACCACCAAGAGATAACCACTTGCAGAAATCCCTCATCTTTATTCATCCACAATATCAATATGTCTCCAGCTGAGCTCATTGTCAACTCCAGCGCCAACAGCAGGGTCAATGCCAAGCATGAGATCCACAAGCCAACACCAAAGCCTGCTCAAGATCCCAGCTCGCAGCCGCAGCTCACTTCCGCTGAAGTGATCCGTCTCGAGCACGAACATGGTGCCCATAAGTGAGTAGCCCTTCCGATTGTTGCTCCGCGAGGGTTTTTGTCGACGCGACCGTCCAACTACCCTTTTGCGAAATAGTGCGTTCTTACTGAGCCGCCGGTCGACCTTGGTCCTGGACGTCGCAGGAGAACAAGCGAAAAGAACATAGACTAGGGAGAAGGAAGTTGCATCACAACATTATGTCCTTTCCAGTCCTCTGTCTCTCCTTTATACCTGTTCACTGACGTATTGCGATTTTTTGGCTATTAGCTATCACCCGTTGCCTGTTGTTTTCGACTCGGCAAAAGGGGCAAAGTGAGTAAAGAGATGATTTCGCCGTTGGTTTGCGATTGACAGGGTACTCATGACAGGGTGTGGGACCCCGAAGGCAAAGAGTACATTGACATGTTGTCCGCGTATTCGTAAGTCTTGCATCGTGGTCCTGCTTGAGAGTAACCTGAGGCTGATATGCCATTCCCACCAATGCAGCGCGGTCAATCAGGTATGTATTTTCAGCCGAATAGTGAGAGTATTCGCTCACGAATAGCATCTAGGGCCATTGTCATCCACGCATCGTGGCGACATTGGTCGAACAAGCACAGAAGCTGACTCTCTCGTCGAGGGCATTCTACAATAGCGTCTTCGGACGCTTTGCCCAGCAAGTGACGGAGATGTTCGGGTACGAGATGGTTCTTCCGATGAATACGGGAGCAGAAGCCGTCGAGACCGCCATCAAGCTTGCAAGAAAGTGGGCATATACTGTGAAACGAGTACCAGACGGAAAGGCGATCGTCCTGAGTGTTGCGAATAATTTCCATGGTAGGACAGTTGGGGTGATCAGGTAAAGCTCATTCAAGTCTGGTTACGATAATCATTGCTAAATCTAAACCATCAGCATGAGTACTGATCCGGAGAGCCGGGGAGGCTTTGGGCCATATCTGGAAGGGGTGGGTCCAACATACACTGTTGGGCCGAAGACGAAGACTATTCGATTTGGAGATGTTGCGGGTTTGAAAGAAGCTCTGGAGGCACATGGAGAGAGAGTCGCGGCCTTCCTCGTTGAACCTATTCAAGGTGAAGCAGGGTATGTTTTCTGGATATACGTGTTGCGTCATGATCCCTCATCGCTCGGTACAGCATCGTTGTTCCGCCATCGGGATACCTTGCCGAAGTGAAGAAATTATGCGAGAAGCATAATGTATTGCTCATATGTGATGAGATCCAGACGGTGAGCGAAGTTTATCTCCTAATCTACTTGATCTAATCAGTCAAATTGTTCTCTAGGGGTTATGCAGGACTGGCACGATGCTAGCATGTGATCATGACAAAGTTAGGCCGGATGTTGTGCTACTAGGAAAGGCGCTGTCGGGTGGACGTGAGTACATTATTCATGACCGTATATGCTAGATGGGCTAACGATTTATGCAGTGTACCCCGTTTCTGCTGTCCTCGCTGACAAGAAGGTGATGCTTTGCATCAAGCCTGGCGAGCACGGCAGTACATACGGCGGGTGAGTCCCCTACTTCTCATACATGTTTGTATTGCATCCTGACACGTTTTCGTTCAGAAATCCCCTGGGTTGCGCGGTGGCTATGACCGCATTGAACGTTTTGGTTGACGAAGGGCTTGCGGAACGTGCGCATACACTCGGCAAGATCTTCAGAAAATCAATCCGGGAGTTGAGATCTCCTCTCGTCGCCGAAGTTCGCGGACGTGGTCTCCTCAATGCTATCGTCATCGACGAGACGCAAAGCGTCCGTGGTAGGTCTGCTTGGCAGTTCTGCCTGCTCTTGAAATCTCGTGGTGTGTTGGCTAAGCCCACCCACGTTAATATGTATGTTTCTTTATTACTACCTATCATCTATGCCATCTAAAACGTACTATTATAGCGTCCGCTTTGCACCGCCACTTGTGATCTCCGAGGAAGATCTGATGAAGGCTGTCAGGATAATTGGTGAATGTCTCGTCGATTTAGATAAGGTATGTCCGCATTCTTTGTTCCGCATATCCCCCAGGCCTTACTTGGCGTTAGTTGGATGACATCCCAGGCGACGTCGAGAGCGAGAAGGGCCACCAGGATGCCCTGACTAATTGACAATTTTCATCACGAATGTTCTGCCTGTATGCTTGTCGTTTCGTTTCGGTGGTTGATCTCATGTATTGTACATATGTCCCACTATTTTGTATCTTATACACTGCGTTGTACACTTCCTACCTGCATGGCTCGTGGAATAATCAGCTATTTCAAAGATGTTTATTCTATTGCTGTCGTGCATCTTGATATTGCAGCACGTCTTGTCGTACGGGTAGCACTGACGTTGGACCATGCCCCCATTTATACAAGTAATTTTGTCTGGTCTAACCTTGGAGTATGCCCATTCTTTCCAAAATAATCACTTCGAACGCTCTCATCCCATCGGGCTTCCTCCCCAACTTTGCCCTGCGGTGTTTGGGAGGCTGAATTGACACGTCGTACCTGCGCGTCTACGACATATCGTCGCAGGGGCAGCTAAGCACTTTGTAAATCATATGGTTCGATTTGAATATATAGGACCTGCACTGATTGATACCCATCGATATAGTATATGCTAAAATCACCTCATTACCCCAAAACTTTGCGACGAAAAATCAAAAGGTTGTCGGGCACCTCGTAAGGCCAAATCCGTCAGGAAAAAAGGAATCCAACCGAAATTAGTGCCCACTCTGTCTTCCCCATCATTAGCAACTCTGTAATCGATAGAGAATTCGAATGCGGAGTGAATACATGGGGTGAGGTATTTGAAAAAATTGGTTGGGGTGCGCGTGACGCTTTTATCTTGTGATGGAGGGTGGGAACTTTCGGAGTGATCTCGGCAATTTGTTAAGCGCCGTAACTCACCACCGAAGCAAACATCTTGTCTCTTGCGAGAATTACTCAGAATATTTACCTTGTCCGTCGCCTTATCTCTTGACGAAACTTCGTGGAATGTTCTCGCAAGCTTACCCCATATCGTGCAGCGGGAGCACACTGGCAGGCACAGTTTTCGGACAATCGGCGATCGCTATCAAACACGTGGAAATTTGCACGTATTTTGCCGATTGTTACTATACATGACGTTGCTCGGGCGTTTTTTGTGCTTCCAGCAAGGGTAGCAATCATCCTTTCTGACCGCATCCTCGTCTCAACACGAGTGGGGTCACCTTGACTCTTTGGTCTGTTGACGTTCAACACGATGGCGAGCCAAGAAACCACCTTACGACGACGAAAGCCGACAACTACGGAAGCGACCCCTGACCCACCACCAGAGGTAGTGTACCACAAAAAGGAGGAAATCGTATGGGGCAAGACGCCTAGCGGAGAAGGTACTGTGGCCTTTGCTGCACATAATGAATGGCTGGTTGACCGTCTCTTACTTCAGTGTTTCGCGTTCCGACGACGCACGATGTTCTTACGGCTTTGTTCCATCCAAGCTACCCCAAGAGTCACTTGGACATGTTTAACCTCGCTCTTCTTGGTCTCCAGTTGGTCTTATACGCCACCCTACCTCGCTGGGTTTGTCAAATATTCTTCTTGTTCTACTTTGCCTTCTGGCGAGGGGCGTATGATGCCGGTTTGGGCTGGGTTCTTACGAAACAAAGCAAAAAGAAGTGGATCGTCAAGGAGATCCAAAAATTGGGCTGGTTGGATGCTGAACGTAACCCCGCGATGCGGGAATGGATCAAGAATCAGTTAGCGGGGAAGATGGGCAAGGATTATTCGTTCGACGTGCGTCCACGACGTTTCTTCCCTGATAAGTAGACTAACTCCATGACAGGAGTTACCACTAGAGTATAACACATGGCTGCTGTTCCGTCAAGCTGTCGATATCATCCTTATCAAGTCTATATGCTCTGTCTTTGCCGACGAGCCTCGATGTGCTGACCTCTCTCCCTAGTGACTTCTTATCGTACTGCATGTTCGCCTTCTCTTGCTTCCGTGTTCCAGAGGGCTTATCGATCTTTGTACACGTAATGAGGTATACCTGATTGCTCGCATCGTGAGCTTGTATCCTCATCGACTTTACCAGATGGTTGGGTGCCATTGCCCTTATTCTCTTCAATTTGTGGGTCAAAACCGAAGCCCATAACGTTGTCAAGGATTATGGTTGGTATTGGGGGGATGTCTTCTTCCAGCGCGGTGCGCTTGTCTTTGACGGCGTTTTCGAGCTCGCTCCACACCCGATGTACTCCGTTGGTAAGTATCGTACGCCAAGAGCTATCTAGTGCTGACACTTCATTTTAGGATATGCTGGTTACTATGGCCTCTCCTTGCTCTCGGGAAGCTATGCCGTCTTATTCGTCAGCTTGGCTGCACACGCCGCACAATTCGCTTTCCTCGTCTTTTTCGAGAATCCTCGTGAGTTAATATTCTGCAACCCTGTGCAAGATTATACCTATGACGTGATGTCACAGATATTGAGCGCATGTATGGCCAGCGTAAGGCAATTGCGAGACGTACCCCGCTCCCGGGTGCCAAGTCCAAGTCCTCTGCCAACGGGTCTTCCAGCAGTTTCAAGCCCCCTCCTCAAAATCCTTCCCCTCCCCGGCAGGTTACTTTGGACCGTCTATCCACCCCTCCCGTTACGGAAGGTGAATCGGCCACTGATACAGAACTAGAAACTGAAACGGAGCCGGAATGCAGCACACCGACACTTGGTAGAGGTAGAGGAAAGAGGGTGTCTTTACACCAACATAGCGCATCTAATGCCAGTTCGGCGTCTTTTGAGAGCACCAAAGACGAACCGCCGAGTACTCGACCTGTTTCTCAAAAGAAAGGACTATCGCAGCACGACCTACTAAGCAAGTACTTCCGACGCGATACGCTGGTACTGCGTAATTTGGACATGTTGCGGTGCGTAGTGGCTTTACTTTGCCAATACGTGAGTGTATCTTGATGGCTGTTCTAGCGCGAACGACACGATGCTAGTTTTGATGATCACTTACACGGTCGCACTCTCTTTCCTTCCCCGTCTGTCGGATCGGGCTTTGTTGGGAGTTCATTTTGCTCATGCCTTGGCGTGGTGTCTATTCCACTACTTTGGCCTTGGTCTCCTCCTTCGGGCGCAAAGCAAGAGTAAATTCTTGGTCGCCCATTTCATGAAAAATTATCACTACCCGTATAGCGATGGTGGTAATGGTGCAATCCTAGATGCGTTTACGAATTGGAAGATAATTTATAACTTGAGTATGTGTATGACCTACGGTGGGTTTTTTTTTCGATCTTTTCGTACCGCGAAAATTTGCTCATATTTCCTATGATTAGTGTCATGCGTTGGCGTTGCCTGGAAGACCTATTCTATCCCCCACGATTGGACCGTCGGCACCGAGCTTCTCCGTCACACAATGGGCATAGTACGACCTTAACTTCGTTAAACCCGTCTCGTAATGGCTACTAACTGCGCAAATTACAGCTTTTGGTTGCTCTTCACCTCTGGACAACGGTCGAGTCCTATGAAGCTCTCGGAGTTTTCGGTAATTATACCTTCCCTCCCGATTCACTGATATCTGAATCTTTACTTCCTACTAGGTTGGTTCTTTGGTGATTTCTTCATGGAGGAATTTCCCGCGCATTTGGAATATACCGGAATCTATCGGTATGAACTAGAAGCCTCTCATTGTTGCGTGGCTAATTGGGCGTCTCTAGCTATCTTAATAACCCAGAGGCTATGGGAGCTGCCTCCTGGTTTGGACTATCTCTAATTAGTGGCAGCAAATTGGTCCTCGTTCTCGCTATCATCAGACATCTTTCGAGCTGGTGGTTCCTCAGCTGCGTAGAGAAGTTCGTTGGTTATCATTTGCCTATTGAGGATGAACATACTGACCCACATCTAGTCCGCATATGCGCAAGCTTTACGGAGACTCCCTACGTAAAGAAGCCGGGTTCGTCAAAGTAATGAAGAGCGTGGCGAGCAAGAACGCCAAAATTCTAGAAAACAGTGCCTCGAAGCATGCGCCGGAATTGCAGAAGGTCGCCAAGGAGGTTATCGGCACGTTTGATAGGGTCTTCGAGGAGACAACGGACGCACTTGAAGACTTTTTGGCTCGATGTGAGTTGCTTCCGTTAGTTTAACGCTGCAGGCTGGTTCAAGCCATATGTAGCTGCACCCAGGATTTCGGAGGTCATGGAAGATACCCGAGAGTTACTGCGGCAATCCAGGGAAAAGTTGGTGATACCGTACGTACTTGACATTTTGAGGCAGCACAGCAAAGTCAATTAACGATTCTCTATTAGGCGTGTCGCAAGCAATCTCTCCGCCATAGATCGTTCGAAATACAATATTTCGGTGGCGAAAAATGATTCTGATGGATCTCTGCGCTTCCACCTTGGACAGCCTATCACAGTCCGATGGCAAGCCCCGTTGAAGCACTCCCGACGCGATTGGATTGGGCTTTATAGAGTACGTCATCGGCGCTATCAATTATTGAGCCTCACCTAATTTACGAGGTGTAGGTTGGCGCGAATACGTCTAACCTCGTCACCAAAGTGTCGTCGTTAGGCGTGTGGTTGCCTGTGCATGACGAAGAATGGGATGGTGACGAGCCCCTAAGTCCGGACGAGCCCCCCTCCACATCCGCTGGCTCTGATTCTGGTACCGTAACTTTCTCTGGCAACAAGTTGCCCTGGTTGGTAGGTAAATACGAGGTACGTTAAGTTGGCAGTGTTATCCAGATGGAGTGTGAATAATGACGATGGGCCAACAGATACGCTATCACCATGATGGAAAGTACAATGTCATGAGTCTAGATGGTCCGATCGAGGTGTATGGTGCGTGTTCTGCCTTGCTTCGTTCTGGATGTCAAGTGCTGAGTTGGCTGTCTTTGAATTCAATTCAATTCAATTCAATAGTGCATCAGCCGGACATTCTGGATTTCGACTCCGTCCGACAGACGCTTTTGCGAATCGTCCCACTTTGCTTGGATATGGATCCCTCCTTGATACCGCTGTCTTGCAAATCCCCAAGTGATTCGCCGACGACGACAGGCTCTGATGGTGAAACGGAAGAACGCGACCCAGATGACTTCACGTTCTGGTCGGAGGGGCAAGCGAGGCGTATATGCGCGGCCATCAAACAGGTCTTTGGCGTTGAGTACGCACCAGAAGTCGTGGTGGCTGACGCAAACATCACGTCGTTGGCCAACCGAATACTGGTGTCCAAGGAACTTTTGACCGCGACGTAGTCGTTTCCGCGAAATGGTTTTCTGTCCCTGCATGTTGGACACTCAATCCGTCTGTTCTCATTTCAATCCTATACCTCTTTTTTCAGTCTAGAACGGCCCCTAGAATGTGAACAGTGAATACAAGGACGACAAGAGAGGGAAGATGTTTGTTTTCAGGTATCTACGACTAATCCCTCCGCTTTACCCCCATGTGGTGAATGCGGGAGTGTATCTAAGTGTCGTCATTCTGAGCGGGGCTGGAAAATATGTTCAATTTCCGTGGCCCTGACACAATGTGGTTGACTGCGAACCCAGGGTAGCTGCGGCTCTACGCAAGACATGGGCCCCAGTCCGAATGAATGTAGCCCAGACATCGCAGGACCTCTCAGGCTGTTCGCGAAAGCAAAAGCAGGGAGGCATGAGTAGGGTAGGAGGTGAGACGGCCCCTGCATGTCTTCAATCGGACACATCGAGCACGATCGCAGTGAAGCGGATCGACAGTGGCTTACAATAATTTTCTCGACCTGACGGAACACGTCAACTATTGCCGGATGGTACCGTCATACTCATTCACGAATGTAGCATCTTCGTACCTTGTACGTCCATCCTATCGAATTTTGGGGTCTATTCAAAGATGGGTAGTGGATAGCAAGCTGTGCGACTGTGACTGCGACGAAGTCGCGATCGTAATGCTATATTGGCCTTCTGTTCATTCACAGCGCTGCTGATAGTATTGATGGATAGATACGTAGTCCGGTATTGTTCAAAATCCATAGAATTGGCACCCGTGACAGTATAGGAAGAGGGGTGGATCTAGGACAAGGCAAGTCATTAAGCATTATCGGAGGACGAGGGTCTTTCCCTTCGCCACACGTTGGACATCTCTGCAGGTTAAGCTGTATCTGGGTGCTCGCTTAAGCACACCCCCGAGTCTCATAGATTCTTTCATTTCCTCGTCCTTCAGCATCTCCCAATTGTCAATCGGTGTTCCTTTCGAGGCGATGGTGGGAGGTTGGTTTCCATTGCCGGAAATGACTATGTCTTCTTCGATTTCTTCGATTCTGCGATTGAGGGTTCATTAAGGTCTCAAAACCCCTTGAGCGCGCATGAGAGGACTCACCCATGAAGGTGGGACGTATACATCTCGTCTGTCGATATGATGAGACTGCGTGGTTCGAGAAACACCGACATTACAGGGCGCTGGTCAACTACACGTCCTGTCGCGGATGGATGGTCAGGCGAGGTGTCTTCTTCATTTTTATACTTGTAATAATGAAAAATTGTATGCGATCCTAATGAAATCGTCGCCACCACGGGATGGTATGCTGGGCCATCCTCATGCGGCTGATCGCCCAGGAAAATAAGCTGCAGTGCATACACGATTTTTTTCTTAAAAAAAGGCTCTGACCATTATTCCCTGTCCTGGAAGGTACTTGATGCCGTCAGATTGCAATGCTCGACTGAAGCAAAAAAGAAATTGCCAATTACTTCATTCATGATGATGTGATTGGGCTGTCCATGGGGAGAGTATTGGAATATGCCCGTATCTCGCAAACGTTGGATAAGTGGTGGGCTGAGTAGGAAAATTGTTCCCTGAACATTCAACGAAGCGAATAGACTTACTAGCTCTCAACAAACCCTGGTAAGGGCTGAGGGAGGAGAAGGTTCCTTGGTGTCAACTCTCCCCCTTGCGGTCAGGTGCTTGAATTAAATCGCGAATGTCTCCCAGCTGGACATGATACACTTACCCCATAATTGCAGGCTGGCATCCATGAGATAACCGTGATCAGCTTTGGTGACTCAGCGCGGTCAATCGCCTACATGTGAACTTACCGACGATTGGCAAGTCGTTTCCAGTTGTGATGAGGAGATTCAACGATCTAGATCCTTATTAGCAGGCATGTATGCTCACCCCTAGGCATTTCATTACCTTGCGAATCAAATAAGTTTCTTCATCCGGCTAATGTCCCAGAATGAGTAGGTCCTTGGAAAAATTCAGAGAAGAAAAATCACCGTCAGAAACTCTGGAACGTAATATACGGAGCGCCCAGAAACGGAGTGTCCTTGCAAGGGAGGAATCGACATGAATTTTTGGGAAGCCTTTGGTTGCTGGTGGTGGGACGCAACCTTCTGGCTTCCGGATTTGGTTGGCAGAGGTAATTTGACAATTCACCGGTTAACCTTCCACTCCCTCAGCGCTCCGCCTCGAGCAAAACTTCCCAAGGTTTCCTGGCGCCTTATGCAAGTGAGGTCAGTTCATTTCCTGTATCGTCAATACGTTACTCTGAAGTACCCCAATAGTTTTCTTGTCTTCGAACACTTCGCGTGGCGAAACTGACCGGAAAGCCCCACATGATGCCCAACGAGCCGGCACGTTGCTCAAACGTGCTCGCTTGGTGAAATCTTATCGAGTAGTTTGTAAATGGTATGGTAATCAGATTTTTACTGACCCATCAGTCGTGCGCTACGTACTTTGAATGCATTGCGGAATGCAGGCAAACGTCCACCTTCCTGCAGGTATGTGATTATTTCCAACGAGTTTCAATTCCATCAAGCACTCTCCCCATTTTTCTCGAGTGCTAGAAAATGCCAGAATCTCTGGACACGTCGAAAGAAAATAACAGGGAGTCGGTAACTTCCTTCAGCCTTCCCTGATTACCTGTGGATGACGTCTCGCCAGCGTGCCTGTCATCTGGTAGATTTGAATTTCACACCTAACAAAAGTTTATCCAGATATAGCTAGCCTTCACCCCCATGAAGCAGGGACAAAATCAAATTGGTCTCAAAAACGGCTGACATGGACGAGTCAAAATACACGGCGAGGTAAATTAAAGAGAAAGGCAAAAACGGTCCCTGTCATGCTCAGGCTCATGCGATCGAGTTATTTCTGCCTGTTGAAGGTCGAATCGTAAACTTGATCAAGGAAAAAGTGAAAGGTGAGTGTGCTTACACGGGGGCATAGACGCAGGGGAACCCGCGACGGTTACAGTTTGCACACGAAGGTTTTGCACCATCACATTTGAGTTTCCGTCCTGAAGTAAGGGTCAACCTAATCCACGCTGGAGGTGAGTCGTTGAGGTACCTCGACAGAATTGACAAGCCATCGCGGTACGTCTAGGGACGCGGGGTGTGGGTGCGGGTGTTTCCTCCGGTTGTTGAGAGCCTTGGTCACCCTCGCTTTGGGTGGGTGCAGTGCTGGTGCTAGGCTGTGGACCAGGTCAGTGAGGCCGCACTCCTCGATGAAGGGAAGGGCTCACTTGGGACTCTGACATGGTTGGAGTGCTCGAAGGTCCAGTGGATGGGGTACGATGCGGTGAACTTAGCACACTCCTTCCAGCCATTTTATATTACAACAAGAGGCCAATTAACATCGATAATCGAGGCAATACCACTACCGCACTCATAACCTTTAGGCTCACTCCGTTGGTCACGACTTAGGTTCAACATAGAAAGGCGCAAAGCCGGAGTCCGAGGCATGACCCGTACTTTCTGTAAGGACATTCAGATCGTAGATATCCAAGGAACGGGATGGCGTCTTACTACTTTCCCGGGTGATTGGTGCAGCATCCTGAACGGTGATGATCCCGTGAATCCAGCGTAACTCAGGGACGAGCCCGGTTCAAAGTCAGTCTATCACGGTCGATGCGACAGAGATAAGAATTCAAAGCACTACTGATAGTTCGTCACGTTGTTCAAAAGAATATAGTTGTGGAGTTTTACGGTGCATGTAATTAAGCTTACCCCCGCCGGTATAAATGCCGTTAAGCTTCCCAACCTGAGTTCATTCCTTGCTCATCATCGCAGGTCGCCATCTCGCGTACAGATTGCCCAATCCACCAGACCTCTTAGAGGAAGGAAAGGTAAAAATGGGGCGACCAGCATCCTGCGCCCGCAAAAAAATAAGTTACCTAGTAACCACTTATCACAGCATCACAGCATCGGATGATGCTGAATCGCCAATTTTCTTCGACAGGAGATAATTCAGTTATCGCGTCACTCACGGCATAGGCTCTCCGGCTCATAGGAATTACGGGCAACTTGCACATCAGGCCACCAATCGGCCTCTTGCTTGCAACCAGCCAGCCCGATCTCATGGCGTGAGCTTATCGATCTTTCTAAAGTCTCCGGAAGAAAGGGACACCAGGAAAAGTCTTCCATTAGCTGTATACGTTACCATTTCTCTAATCAAAGGATTCGGCCGCGGAAGAGTCGCTGAGGAGAAAAAGCGTAGGTCGGGGACTTTATCTCCTTCGCGGATAACTACACCATGACCGGGCTTAGCGCCTAAACCTTTGAAGGTAAGTGATGCCACGCACCTGGAGTCCTTGTTCTTTGTGATCATCCGTAGACTGGAGACCTTTCAGGCCTGTTGTCCATATCAAGTTAATCAGTTCCTTGGCCAAGTGCGAGGGTCTATTCCAGCAGGGAAACCGATGGGAAGAACGTCTTCTGGATGGTCTCAATCCGGAAGGGACCGAAATATTCGACCATGCGGCGCATTTCGAAAGTTAGGAGTACTCTGCGCCTAGGGAACAAAAATTTAATACTTACACCGGTGTCGAAGCCAAAACTCTGAAGGTCCTGAAACACCCACAGTTAACTGTCGTGAAATTGAAACAAATGAATATGACAAGGCGTTCCTGCCCTTTCAAATCGATGGACAAGCCTGGCGACATATGTGAGCAATGTTCATATGAGCATCGAGCAGTGAAAATGACCAGAATGGAGAACGGGAACGAAGGTTTCCGACTGAGGAAGATCGGGGACATCCGTACACCGGTCGGGGAGCGACTCCTGTTCATAAAATATCCTGCAGTGTCAGAAAATTAGCCCGGCGTAAGTGGAGGACAGGTCTGTGAACAAACCTCGCTGGTGGTAGTACCGCCGAGTCAGGACGTCTGATCGCCTTCACATCACTGCTGTATCCGCCTGTAAAGCTAAAAGCGAGGCTAAATCAACTACAGGGTTTAGGAGGAAGCCATTCATATTTGGTTTGAAACCCGAGTGCTTTGTTTGGAACAGGGCGAAAAAAGCCCGTAGCGGAGTTTTTGGCTCGGGGTGTAACGTCCTTATTACGTGCAAGAGTAGTCTCCCGAGGCGGATGGAATTCCACGAGGCGAACACCACTCTGCTCGTGATCAGGACGTATTGCCCTGATACAGGCAATCTTGGCTAGTCGACCACGCCTCGCTCCTCACAATGTTACTAACGCAATCTGGGTGGTGAACAAAAGTTGAGGGCGATCCTCACTTTGTGAAGGAGAAAATGATTTTCGATCTCAAGGGAATGGTTCGACGCACCCTGGGGGTCCTTGACACTCCACTACGCACAATTCATGATGATCATTCTGTATGAAATGTTCTTAGGCCTGGAACCGGAAGGACACTCTCCAGGGAACCCCAGGAGTGCTCGCTAACTCAAATTATTCCCTAAATCACGGAGCTTCTGGCAAAGAGCGTTCTTAGCGAACACGGAAGTCATGCGGGGCGGGCACTCACTGAATGTTGACGGCGGTCTCAGTGCATGGGTGTGGATCCCAGCCTGATTTATCCATTTTTTCTTTCACCATCAGAAGACGTTGATGGGTCTCGTTCAGCATGGGGTTAAGCCAAATTTTATGGAGGTACGGCTGACCCACCTTCACCAAAAATTGGATGGCAAGATGATCCATTGAGGTTGGCCGCATATGGGGCTTTCCATGCTTTCACCAGCTTGTGTTTGACCGGTGCACCGGTGCGAGAGGATAGTCCCTTCCTGTGGTAAATGTAGTGCACCAGTAATTTTAATGCTCTTTTGAGGTGGAGGTTGGCGTGGTCGGAACACTTTCGCACTCCGATGTTTCGACTTTACTCTCACCTCGAGCTCGTCGCACCCCCCGATCTTTTACACACCCTAGAGGGCGTTCCTTCAACACAACATCTGCAGCCACTGCGGTAGTCTTGGTGCTATGGCTCCATTTCTTGGTGGGAAAAAACTAAAAGGAGAAAGAGAAAAAAACACGGAAATTCATTGACCAGGTTTACGGTTCGTTTTCCAACCACTCCTCACTCACACAAAGCCATGGACTCGAGCGGGATTAGGTGCTGACACCATTTTGTAGCCTATGCGGAGCTTGTGGTCATACGCCGAATTCCAAATGGCCGCGGCCTTGAAATCAAATGACATTGCTACATCAGGCCATTTGCTCACCGGTCATCACTTTCCCTCATTTGAGTTGTGCCACAACTCAGGTCTCTTCGACCCTTTGTCTAAAACTAACGTTGTGAAAGAGCTGCTGGTATCGTCTTTACGAACAGACAACACTTAGCTCCGCACACAACGGGAATTTCCTTTCACATACCGTACAGGTGAGCTGCTATGGCATGTCACTCGCGCTGCACTCGTGATAAGGTTCATACCGACAAGGTCGAATCTAGAATGCAAACTCCCGACTGGTGATAACAACAAGCTGGTCTTCCACAGTGACGTAATGCTTATCTCGGACCTCGATGAACATAGAGTGTTCATCTTCCCAACTATCACAGACCTTGAATCGCGATTTTTGCGGCCAGCCGTTCCAACATTCTCGCTCAAAACCCCTCAGACGTCCGCCATCCTATTTGCTGGCAAAGCAAGAAGCTCGGATGTCTGGTAGCTTCCATAGCTTGCGAGGCAATTAGCATTAAGCCCTCGCAGCTCGAGAGGCACTTTGTCCACGTGGATCTCACCGAGGTATCCTAGTTGGGAAGGAAGGCTGTCGCAACCGAATTAGGGGCAGTGACGTTCGGTTCTCTCACTAATAACACATCCTTACCTTAGGCGGGCGGAAAGCCATTTGGATCTGGATACCGGCCAGGGGTTTCCCAGCTCGTCTTTTCACACCCACATGGTCCGAGCGTTACGGTCATAAAGCCCTCCGCAGGGTATAAGACCAGGCCTGGAATCTGGATAAGCCTTGGCCAACCACCATCTGGCAACGATATGCCAACATTTATTTGTCTCCTATTGGAGTTCATCCTCCTATCACATGCCCTTGTAGTCGGCGCTGCGCCGGTTGGCAACGAAGAGGCACCCGCTTCAAAGCAGGTCCTCATCTTGGGTGGCGGTGTTGCGGGAGTCATCGCTGCGCGGACTTTACGAGAACATGGTATCAACGATTTCGTGATTATCGAGGCGCGAAGTGAGCTCGGTGGGCGGATGAGGAGTCATTCATTTGCAGGACACACCGTCGAGCTTGGTGCCAATTGGATACAGGGGACACAGACAGGTTCAGGACCAATGAATCCCGTGCTCCGATTGGCTCAGAAACACAAGCTCAAAACACGGGAAACAGATTTTGAGAGCATCAGTGAGTAGATTAGCTCTCCTGTTTCTTATCATCTGGTATTGATATCTTTCTTGGGCAGCAACGTTTGACCACACCGGCGCTGTAGACTTTCGAGATATCGTGAATAGTGCAGATGAAGCATATGTTAACCTCACTAAAGCCGCTGGTATGTTTAGCTATATATCATCCGAGCCGAATTTGAACTCCACTATGAATCTCTCTCAGGCGCTCGCGTCGCAAATGATCTCGTGGACACTACATCCCGAACAGGGTATTCATTGGTCGAGGCCAAGCCCCGGACGGCTCACGAGCACGCTGCGGAGTATTTCAGTGTGAGTGATGTTGCGCCCATCTCTTCACACCTTGTCTTATCCGTTTCGCTTCAGTTTGACTGGGAATACGCGCAGAAGCCTGATCAGACCTCCTGGATTGCGGCCTCGTGGGTATGTTATTCCACGTCTAATCCAGGGTTCTCTCACGTTGATAACTCGGACAGAATAATAACTATACATACGGTGCAGACGCTGGTGGCTTTTCTGAGAGCAACCTATTCGCCAGGGATAACCGAGGCTTTAAGCACCTCATTCAGGGTGAAGCCGCGAGCTTCCTAAAGCGCCACCAATTGGAGCTCAACGCAACTGTAACGCGTATCGAGTACACGAACCAGGGCGTTGTAGTTACTCTGACAGATGGGAGGCAATTTAGTGGCTTATATGCCATATGTACCTTCAGTCTTGGGGTGTTGCAGAACGATGATGTCATTTTTAATCCTCCGCTTCCCCGTAAGTGCTTCCCGGAATACCAGGGCAGACCTGACCAACTTTCTTAGATTACAAGCTCGAGGCCATCCACAGTATGACCATGGCAACGTATACCAAAATTTTCTTTAAGTTCCCGTACAAGTTTTGGTTCGACACCGAGGTACTGCGCCTCCATTCCCCACTCCCGCCGACGCTAACTGGCAGTTAACAATCCCAATTCATACAGTTCGGGATCTACGCAGATCCTGAACGTGGACGCTATCCTGTCTGGCAAAGCTTAGATCTCAAAGGGTTTTACCCTGGATCTGGGATCCTGGTGGCGACAGTTACAGTTAGGTGTCCCGATAGTTCGTGACGCTTCATCGTGGACTCACGCCTTAATCTAGGGTGATTTTTCACAGAGGATCGAGGCCCTTCCGTCTTCATTCGTTCGTGAGGAGGCGCTAGGCGTGCTGAGGACCATGTACCCTAATACAAGCATTCCGGAGCCAACTGACTTTTACTACCATCGGTGGAATGCTGACCCCTTATATCGTGGATCGTATTCCAATTGGCCTCCCTCTTTCTTTGTTGGTCACCATGAAAACATGCGCGCAAACGTCGGACGCGTTTACTTTGGTGGAGAAGCCACGAGCCAGAAGTACTTCGGTATGTCTTATTACACTCATAGCGCACGTTTCGTTAATTCTAACCGGTTCCATTCCAGGGTACTTACATGGCGCATTCTTTGAGGGTCAAGACATAGCAACAATGGTTGCGAAATGTGTCAAGACCAGGGCATGTCCTCAGTTGAAGCACGTTGACCATGTGAAGAACACACCCTATTCCCAGGTAATGACACTCAATCTATGTGCCACCAATCTCAAAGCTCATTACTCCTTTCATTTACCCAGCTCGAGACCACTGCTGAACGGACTCGTACTTCATATACTCATGAATTGGTATTTAGTTTGTTACGACAACTCATATTGTAGCATGATATCCTTGTATTATAGATGTACCCTATACCTCTATAACCTTGTCGCACGATTTGTTAATACATGTACTCGTTAGTTGTAGATGGATGTATAAATATGCATACCTCGCCCCATATGGTGAAAAGGAATCTAGGCAGAATCTAGGACACACATGGACCAACAGTCGATCAGGTCATGGCGTCACTATTACCTTGTTCCTGGGCGATGTACATTCTCTATCACTGCACGCCTTCATCGTAGCACCCCTACCGCCCACGATTCATGTTCAATATGCCCACGACTCTCGTCATCGAGAGTGGGTTGTTATTGGTACCTAGGTCAGTTTTTAACGTGACGTGGCAGTACAAACTTTTGACTTTTTGACGGGGACTCTGACGAACTCAAACTTGGTCAGACTCTTTTTAATATTTGCCTGTCGCAAATATATATTTCGGACTCTCTATCCGGATTTACAAGCTGTCTCCTCTGATACGAATGGAGGGAGTCCAGGCCATAATTTGGGGGATCTCACACCCCCAATAGGCGCCTCACCGACGACCAATTCGTTTCCCCTCGACACACTTCCAACACCTTCGACAGCTGCGTCATCATCGAAGAATAGAAGTGGCACAGGCAGAACTGTACCACTTCATGCGAGAGTCTCGCGGGATTGTTTTGCGGTATGCTTTTCGGAGTGTTGCATGCAGTTCATTCTTCTGGTGATGCAAGCCTTGGATGTGTTCTCGCCAGAGTCAGTATCACTGCTCTTTACTGTCTTCGGTGTTGTGACTGACCATGGTCCATACCAATAGAACTCGGCTGCTGAACTGGAAGGGCTCAATATGGGTTCTAATGGGCATGATTTTGGTGGTAATACCTCTTTGTGTGAGCTTACTCGTTTTCGTTGGAGGTCGGTCACAAAGTGAGAGTTATATCCATTCATTTGTTCCTCTCTTCTTGACATCTTCACTAACGTCTTGCCAGAATCCGGGACCTATCTCTGGTCCCGAATTCTCATCAGCTCCATCCCAGTTTTCGTCTTCTTGTTTGCATTCGCTCAAGTCCCACTGCCGGAATCTCTTGGAATGTATGGTGCCCTGACAACAACGATGTCCCGACTGGTCGTGCTGGGAACAATTATTTTGGGACTTTTATCGGGTTTTGGTGCCGTCAGCAATTCATGGGACTTTTTACCGGGCCTTTCGCATTCAAAGTACGATTGCGATCCGTCGTGTCTAAGGGATTATATGCTGACCAGGGCTCACATTTTCGTAGGCCAGAGCCAACAGACCACGATATCTCAACTGCCGAACATTCATTAACTAGCATTCGAAACGACCTCAGGCGGCGACATGCAGAATTTGACAGAAGCACAGGTACACCCGTAAGTTCCCTTCCCCACCTTCCAGAACTGCGCATTATTTTAAACTTTGCAGGCACAAGGGACTTGGTTCACGCGGACATTTCGTCGCAGCAATATTGGTAGGCTGGCCGTTTAATCAGTCAACTCACAATATTCACCTCCTTCCAACTACACAGCCCAAAAAGAACTCCAAGGGCTCGAGGCTCTGGAATACCAAATGTCTCGTAACATTGAAGCAATGAAACAACAACGTCAACGTGCCAAATTTGCAGGCACGTTCAGAGGAAGGTTGTACAATTTCTGTGGCCGACTGTTCGCATATTATTGCATCGTTCGAGTATTCAGCGTACGTCCCCCTCATTTCGTTTCCTCTTCTACTGCATATTCCACGCGTTAACATGTCCCTCATAGTCTCTCGCAAACGTTGTCATCCCTCTAGGCCTCCGCTCATCATCTCCTCAAAAACGTCAAACCTACCCAGACTTACTAACAGATATTATCGCCACTCTCTTAACCCTAGCCGCTAAGCCCAGCGACTTGCCTGGAGTCGGCGTTGGCACAGAACGAGAATTGAAGGAAGTCGTTGCTGTTTATGTCCGACAAATCAGTCTGGTGTTGGTTGGTGTGATTATTTTGACGAGTTTGAGGTTGGTGTTAAGAGGTGTTACAAGGGTTAGTACGATTTCCCTCTTTCCTGTTGCGTAGGTTTGAACTGGGCTTCATCCTCTTTCATATATAGGCTCTTCGCGTTACAAGCCGAAACCTCGCAGCGTCCTTGATGCTGCTTCTCCTGGCCCAACTTATGGTTAGTTGCACCCCCCCTCCGTACATGCGTTGCGTTAGCCTTCTAAATTTCTACCTTTACACTTTACAGGGAATGTACCTCCTCTCAACCATCGTTCAATTGCGCGTTTCCTTTCCTCCTCCATCACCAAACTCCATCATCTCTCCCCCTTCTCTGTCTTCGGGTGATACCACCACAACAGAGTCAGACTCAATAACCGCCACAGCAGCAGTGGTGATAGCTTCCTCAGTAGCAGGAGCGCTAACGGATTCACCAACTACACCTACAAACCTATTCTCCACAATCCCAGAATACGAAGTCTTTGGATCCTTGTTTGACGGGTCTTTCCTTCTTTCTGCGTTTTTGTTTGGAGCGTTGAGATGGGGTGCTGAAAAAGTGAACGGGGCGGATTATTCTGTGGTTTGATTTGCGTTTGCGGTACAATTTTTTCCCCTCCTGCTCACTAGCTGTTGGGAGTCCGACTGGCATGGACCCCAGCACCTGGAGTGTAACATAAAACGCGTTGGGCATAGATGTGTTGACTTATTCCGTATCTTATTCCTCATGGACTTTTGGGCCGCGCAGCATAGATTCGCGGTTGTATGCTTCAAAACCTGATAGAAACCTGATACACTGTGCATATAGACAAGGGTCTGGGCAGCAAGCTGATGGCTAATTTCACAATTTTCATTTGAATGGCGTCGAGGTGTTATACAATCTCTCGAAAGGAGAATAATGCAAGGAAATGCGGATAAGTCATAAAAAACACAAACGTCTACTTGAACTATATGCACCCAAAAAAAAGATATAGGAAACCGATGGTCAGCCACCAATGAACACCACACAGCGAAGAAAGCTACTCACGTTCTTTCCATCGGCCCACTTCTTACCATCGATCTCTAGATCCCAAGCTAAAGCAGCCTCGAAGAAGGTCTTATCCTCGGGCTTCTCCAAATCCAACTTCACGAAGCTATACGACTCCCAATCGGGTGCAACATCAACAACAGGTGTGGCGTCCTGTCCTCGAAGAATCAAAGTACCAGAAATCAGAGAGTTGTTGGCAGTCCCGAGAACACCCATAGACCCAAAGAGGTATTTACGAGATGCCTCGAGACGGTTGAAGAATCCACCGATTTGGTTGGACGACATGAATGTCTGGGTGAGCTCTTCGTTGTACTTGAAATCAACTTTCCAGATGGAGAAGCCCTCCTTGTCGAAGCTGTATGATAAGGGTTAACGGACGTTGTGACAGAGGGAAGAGGTACCCATACTTTTGGTAGAACCACTCGAGAGCACCATCAGCTCCACGAGTGTCTTTGTTAGAATAGGCTCGTTTCCAGTCTTCCAAGTTGAACGTTGACTTGGGGAGGTCCTCGAGGGGGCTCCTGGCCTTCGGAGGCTCCTTGATGGAAGGGTCCTCATCCTCTTCATCGTCATCCTCCTTCTTGGGCTTTTTCTCCGCCTTGGGTGCTGGTGGTGCCGCAGGCTTGGGGTCCTTCTCCTTCTTCTCTTTTGCAGGTGGGGTGTATTGCACAGCCTTCTCGACGTACTCGGTAGGCCCAAATATATCTACGAACTTGGGCTGGTTGACAATGGTCTCCAGATGCCGGATGACATGAGGCACTTGAGCACGAAGCGGAGCGTCAACGGTGAAGGATACAGCGCGCTGGATTATGGAAGCAACGACGATGTCAGCGAGGGTGATACGTTCACCGACGAAGAAGGTGCGAGTGGCGAGATGAGCGTTCAGGGTCTTGAGTGTGCGTGTTTGGCGCTCTACAGAGCTTGTATGCACCTTCAAACGAAGGACGAGTGAGGAAATGGAAACGTTCAAAAGAAATGGGTGCATACGGTTTTGCTGTAACCAAGCCCACCACGGATGAGTGAAAGGATAATGTCGGTGAGGGAGTCAAGTTCGGATTCCGCAAGGTGGATCCATTGGTCAACGAGCGCAGCTTCTTCTTTGGTGTGTCCTTGAAGTCCAGAGTTAGGAGCAAGGCTGGAAACTGAAAAGAAGCAAGTAAGCATTTGTGCGTAAGAACGACAAAGGAATTTTTGGAAAATCAGATGAACATAATCTCGACATAAATGTTAAGACAGGGATAACTGAACAATGAATAAAAATCTCGTCATCGAAGGATCGCAACGGTGCAAAACAAGGAGTACTCTGCCCCGCGATCGATTAGATTGAAGATAAGACAGCGATTGCTCACCGTAACGCGCGATAGCGGTACCCTCGAACAACTTGAAGCCATCCTTGGTCTCTAGAGCGGGAATTTTTCCGTGAGGGAACTTGGCCAAGAACTCAGGTTTCTTGTTATCTGTTAGGTGGACGTAGTTTTCCGCAATGGTAAGCTCGAGGCCAGCATACGCGGCTGCAGCGCGGATCTATCGAAATCAAGGTGAAGATCAGAGGAGGTAAACGTCAGTTCAAGCTATCCGAAACGAGAAAGCAGAGCATATGCGTACAGTTTTGCCTTTGCCCTGGTAGGGTGTGGTCCAGAGGGTACCGATAGACATTTCGGATGATGCAGGGGAGGTGGAAGAGAGAGAAAGATGTGGAAGAGATTAGATGTCGGAGGATTTGTGCCAGAAATTTTGGCTAGTCACACTGCTGTCACACTGATGGATCTCCATCGAGTCACCCAGAGGCAATCAGGCTACGTAGCGATCGATAAACCAAGTCCCATAAATACAATCACCGGCCTCCTTATCCTGGCTCATAGTTAAACCGCTGATTGTAGCGCATAAGTGGAGGCGCGGGTACTCAAGATCTTATTCAGCGTTCATGGGATCTCAATAGCAGGCAGAATGGACCGCCAGCAACGACAGGAAACTCTAAGCAGGTCTAAGCACTGGCTTAATTCCACCTAATGAACGGATCAGTTGATATCGACTGGATATGACGAAGGAACCCTTACATCTTCTGCCAATTGATGTCACCAGGAATATAAACCAGTCGGATTTAGCGTCTAAAATATACGTTGAGCCTCATCCAGATATCGAGAAGCTTGGCCGTACCGGTCCTGTATAGTAACACAAGGGCTATACCAATGGTCTACGCGAACCTTGTACGCTATGGTACCGGGAAAGGATAGCTTTCTTGGTTAAAAAGAGTCGGAAACTACAAGAGAAATGAGATGGGTCAGCATCGGTGGAATGAATTAGGGAAAAGTTCAGATGGAAAATAACGTCTCGACATGGGTGTTAAGACAGGGATAACTGATGATAGATTCTCATCCCAGTGATGGTCGGGCTAGCCAGCCCAATTATAATTGAATATGTTCGCACCTCCAACTCTGAGTCCAAGAGCTTCTTCCTCGTTTAATCCTGTCAGGATGCTCTGGCGCGCTTCCTGAGACAGGAATTCTCCCCGTCAGAGTATACAGCCCGCCGACGCGTCCAGGCCGAGATATCAGCAACGATATGGGCTTCTCCCGGCCATGGCAATTGAGAGATTGGATGTACAGTAATCAATTGCTGGGCTGCTGGCCGACTCTCAAGAAAGTCAATGAAGGCGCCGACAAGATGAGCGCTAAAACCTGACGGTCTGATGTAGGACCGATTTCTGTTGTAAGGAGTCAGTCAAAAGGTTAGGAGATGATACGCATATAAGAACGCTTTCAGAAGGAAGTGAAACCATATGTCGACATGAATGTTAAGACAGGGATAACTGATGATAATTTCTCATCCTAGGACTGAGGGCTATCACAATTAACGGGAGAGTTACGCACCTTTAGCTCTGGAATTTTATACCCATTTTCGACAATACCCGCAGAGTCCTCTTCGAGGTCGTTTTCCTCACAGAACACGCAGATAAAAAAGCGGACACGATGAACGTCAGAGTCAACGCACCTAGCATGACTTATGATCTTGATACCTTGAGCAAAACTATTTGATTTGGACTTCTATGCTCCACAGAGAAGGTCATCCGAGTTCCAAACGTGTCCAAGTTGGAGTCCAAGCGCTTTTGCATGGTCGTTGTTCTTCGAGAACAATGCTAAGGGTCGTTGAAAAGATTTTCGTTTGTTCCCACCAAACCGATTAGGGGTGGGAACCCTCCCGACCTTCAAACCCAACACTGTACGTGTCGATGCGGTTCCCCAGAGAGCAGTATTCCAGCAAGGACTCGGAGGCGTAACCTTTAAGTTTTATCATCTAGCACGTTCTGACGGGCTCCCCAGAGGCGGGAGTTCTCGTCCTCACAGTACGCAATTCGCCGACGCGTCGGGTCGCGTCCAAGGCGTCCAACTTCATAGAGCACGAAAGACAGCAACGGGGACCTTCCAGCGCAACACGATAGTTCATCATGAACGAATCCATGACCTGGATATTGCGTCACAAATCCGGTCATCGAGCTCGAGATCAAGGTGCGCAGTAAGCAGCACAGGCGTGATGGAGCCCTTCGCTTACGTGAGATGACAACGCGGAGAGAGATTCGCACAGCCGGCCAGAACGAGGGCCACGTCCGTCTCAATACCTTGGGCACCCTTACACGGCCCATTCCGCAACCACCACCACCACCTCAACCATTCCCGCTAGCTAACCTGATAGTCCAGCCAGCCTTGGAGCTCAATATTAATGGACGACCTAATCACCGCAAAGTCTGAACCGTCCAGTTCAGCTGTGAACGCGGACACGGCTATGGCTACCAACATTGCTTTCCAGCAAACGCCCAACGACCCCTCCGCAGCACAGGAAGTACGTATACCTTCATTCTATTCAGCCCTTTTTCATCCATACTATCTTCATGCGGCGTCTATTTGATCCTTCGGTCTATATGCTTATTACCCCACATTCCCCAGATAAACATCGTTATGGCTGCTCAGCGCGGCGACGTAGCCCTCCTCCGCGAACTGATAGAGTCGGGCAAAGCAAGCGCCACAGATCGTGACGAACAAAATATTACACCACTTCATTGGGCCGCGGTTAACGCTCATGTCGCTGCATGTCGATATCTTCTTGAACAAGGTGCAGAAGTCGATGCTCTTGGTGGTGATCTCATTTCAACACCAATGCAATGGGCCGCTCGTAATGGCTACCTTTACGTGATCCAACTCCTCATCGCTCATGGTGGTGACCCAACCATCGCCGATACTCAAGGATACAACTCCCTCCACCTCGTCACCCATTCCAGTTCCATTATGCCTCTGCTATACCTGCTACATCAACCTATCAATGTTGATTCAAGAGATTCCCAAGGACATACATCTTTGATGTGGGCAGCTTATCAAGGGGATGCACTTTCTGTTGATCTCCTGTTGAGACACGGTGCAAACCCCAATTTGAAAGATGACGCTGGGTTGACGCCGTTACATTGGGCTGTGGTGAAGGGGAATAGGGTTAGCATTAGGAGGTTGATTGAACATGGTGCCGATTTGACCGCAAAAGACGGTGGAGATCGAACCCCTCGGGATATGGCTGTTGAGCTGAAAAGCTTGGGCGCGTGGAAGCGAGCGCTGGAAGAGGGTGGTATGAACGAGTATGGTGTCAAGAAAATGAAGCCGCTGAGTGAGGTATGTCTGTTTTATCGGTCTTTGGTTCCTCCGGCTCACGCTCTTGCCCAGCGGAATACCAGGATCGCGATATTCATTTTACCAACGTTATTCTTTTATCTAATATTTATGACCCTCACAATACTGCCGTGGTATACCGGCCTATTGCTAGCAATGGCTGAATTCTTTGGCATGCACCACGTAGGTCTCCCTTCAACTTTTCAGCGCAACCGAATTGACCATGTTCGTTTCGCAGATTGTAACACGCGTGTTGTTGAATAATAACACCTACACCGATAGCGTCAACCAAACACCCTACTTTGCTGGAATTATCACCGGTTCGATTATCTGGGTGTTGTATTGCTGGTTTACACGACTAGTAAAACGTGTGTTATCCTTCTCTGTTCGATCGTGTGGCCGCGATAGCTTACACCTTCATGATAGAAACCCAATCACACGCATTTACCCACTTACTTTTCGCATTAACGGTGGGGTTGTGTGCATACAACTTCTTCCGTGCGATCACCTTAGATCCTGGAACATGCCCAAAACCCGCTAGCGATGGTGAACTCAAATCTGTACGTGTTTCGTATTGCGCTTTCGTTCTTCGTTGTTTATGCAACCTTTTTAGATCATCGAAGATTTGGCATCGGAAGGGCGTTTGAACGGCCAGACGTTCTGTATTCAGTGTATGGTGAGCGATGCGCATCTTGGTAATGCGAGTGTGTTAATAATGGATATGGGGTAGGCACGCAAACCCTTACGCTCAAAACATTGTCGCGTTTGTGATAAGTGTGTGGCGCGAAGTGATCAGTACGCCCTTTTTTTCTGGGTTCCTGCACCCATTTTTAAATACGTTCATTATTATAGCCATTGTCCATGGGTATGGAATTGCGGTACGTCGTCTAACCATCAAATTACGCGCTCCTCTCTGATCTTTCTTCATAGTTGGCATGAACAATCACCGTCAATTCGTTATCTTCGTCTCCACCCTTGTAATTGGTATCGCGCTCTTCGATTACCTCACATATGCATGTGCGTATACCCCTTTGTTTCTGTGAAACGCCCTTGCCTGACCCTATCTATCTAGACTTCTCAAATCTTACAATAGCAACCGATCCCTCGACACCCGCAGGTCCAGAAGTCCTTCCACCCTCCGCATCACCCTCCTGCCCCCTTCCATCCGATCTTTGCGTTCTCTCTGCCTACGACCCATTCCTCCTTTCCGTTGCTCTATGGTCCACTCTTCAACTTTCATGGACAATTATCCTTCTCGCATCCCAACTATGGCAAATTGCACGCCAGATGACCACGTTGGAAGTGTCCAACCTTGGACGATATGGCTTTATGGGTGGTCGTGGAGGTGCTAGCCTCGTAGGCCAAATGGGTCATAGACATTCACATCTACAAGGACATTTCAGTCGACAGATGGTCAATGGCATCGACACCGAAGATACCGCACTCGTTGGATCGGAAAGTTCCATGTCCGTTGGAGGAGGTCCACGTCGACATGCAGGACATTCTCATTCACATTCGAGAATGGGATTCTGTTGTCCATGTATATCTTGTCTTTCATGTGGTGGATCTGCGTTCCTCATGAACTTACTTGGATTTGATCGGTTTACGAAAGGGAAGAGTATGGATGGGTTGGCTAGAGCTTCGAAAGCGACGAATCCGTTTGATGTTGGAATGGTAGGGAATTGTAAAGATTTTTGGACTGCTGGGAGGGAGTTGGGTGTTGAGTATGAGGCGTTGTATGAGGTCCCGATGGAAGGGTTTAAAGAGAGGAAGATGAGGGTGGAGAGGGAGAGAGAGAGGGATGTGGATGATGATGGAGGGAGTGTGGTTGGGTTGAGTGGTGGTGTTGGTGGACGGAAACGGAAGGGTGGGGGAAGTAAAGGTGTGTTGATGGGTTTACTTGGGTCGATGAGAGGACCAAGTAGGAATGGGTATGAGCCTGTAAGTCAGGCATAAGCCCTGGGTTGTGGGGTGCGGTTGTGGGTCATCCAGACGCTGTCTCTCTTTCTTACAAACCGTATATCTTTCTATCTGGTGCTTTGTAGTCAGTTACCATTTTATATGGATACGTATATCAGTATGTTTGGGATTCTAAGTACGAGAGAGGGCATAATTGTATTCGCATTTAGGACTCACATTATTTATCCTTGGTTGTGAAGCGATGTGCAGGAGGAAGGGGCTTTTTGATCCGATGCTTTGATCCGTTGATCCGTCCTTTTCTTCGTGTGCGATTACTCTCTGAGACAAACTCTGACCGTCACAGTCTGCCAATGTTCCTCGACGATCCACATAGTCCTGACACTGAGTACTCTCGACGCTAGGGACACTCGGCACCGGTTGTATATGCGCTTACAGTCGGTCTCATAACGTGTCGAGCGCATCCCAGTAATCTGAACTTGGAAAGTGGAACAACACACAATGGGACTGGTGAATGGCAAGCCTCTAGGGATGTCACTCCGCAAAACTTTATGAAAGCTTTCAAAATCTCATCTGGTATTTTGGTACTTGTTGCGTGCCTCTGTCGACTCACAATGCCAAACTGGAACTCTGAGCGCTACGATGACTGCAGGATCGGCATATCCTGGCAGGACGTGCTCTTAAGATTGGTTGAGAGTGGGTGACACATCTTTCTTGTTTTACCACAGGTTTAAAATGGCTGACTCTGTCCTTTAGCCTCAATTGCTATCGCTAAGTCTAGCAGGCACTGTCAGTGGATTATGGTCGAGAGCCAGTTCAGAACCGGGGGATATATATGGATATATGCATCTCAGTATAGGTACCTGAAGAGATTCGAGTTGATAGGTTGAATCTAATTGGGACTTGGCTCCTGGTATCTTCAGATTATCGTGATTTTCCAGAGGTTTTTGCACTTACTCACCCGCTCAGGCTGTCAGTTCTCTCCCGATTTTCGGGGTATGTAGGCCATATTCTAGCGTGGAGGTTGGGCGGAGCAGGCATCGAGTGAGCTCTCACGAAATCAACGCAGACGTGATAGTGTGAAAGAGAGGTGCTACGATGGGAGCGGAGGGAAGCCAGCCACTACTGGTGACACTCGCGGCCCTCGCACTGGTAGATGAACGTGGAAGTATGGGGGGTGTCAAGTGACATTGCTGACCTGGGTGCGTGCATATATCTTCCAGCCTCCTTCGAATTGACAGCTTACATGGCCATCTAGGATAGCGCCAGGCTGTCATGGTAGGGTTCCTTGGAGGACTTAACCTGGTGCGCCTTTCGAGATGCCTGTGTGTTTTGCAGTACCGATAAGTGAGTCCAAATACGTGAAATTATCATAGTTCACCCACCCCTTTTTAGGGAGGTCCAGTCAAGTCGTCAAGCAGAATTTTGTACTGCCTAATTTTATGCATGCCATCCTTGACCTTGGATTCAGACTTAGGGTGGCTCAATTCACATTATCGCAAGCCAAAAATTAAATAATTGAGACTGGTTGGATGAGGTCGGTACTACAGTAGAGCAATTTCAACTGCTGACAAGGCGCCCTTCTAGTTCGTGAGACGCAGTGACAATCGTGTCAAGGTCCTTCCGTGGCCGCCTCTCGATTGCGTGGATCGCGCTTCGCCCAGGCAGCCGACAAGTTTTACCTGTTTCTAACCGTGCTCCGCTGAATAGAAGTGGAGTTTTTGTCCAACAATTCAAGGACTCATGGACGGACTTGACGTCATGCCCCCCTGACATCTCCCTATCTCGCCATTGTATGCTACGGTATCGATTGGACAACCAGTGACGGTCTTTGCGAACATTTTCGAAAGAAACGTCAAGTTCCTCTCGTTTTCCACTCTCACAGCAGTGTACCAGTCTCTGTCACTCAACCCACATTTTCCAGCTGCATTCACAATCCGAACGCCCGTCTCAGGTCTGGCCACGCGTCAAGGGTATCCCAGCCTGCGGTTTTCTCGAACCCTGAAAGGCAGCGACTCGAACATCTACAATGGTATGTCGGATAACATAACTTACGTTCACGAGGTCCTGCAGAGGATCGGTGGCGAGTAAGTTTTATGCTTGCCTCCCTTGTTTCACGGTATAGTACTGATCGTGGTACGATCTTGGTGTGCCCTAGTAAGGCCGCGCTGTAATCATTTCCAATCAAGGCCTTCGTTTTCGATCACAGCACCCACCGCGTCATACCACATAGATCGTAGCGCCACCAGGTGGGCTCTCCGAGTTGGCCATATTTCCTTCATGATCAACAGGCTCAGACCCTTTCTGACCTTGCCACTCAGAAGTATGCCACTCAGTTCAGCCTGTAAGGCTAGGCTGAGTCGAGTGGAATGCGGCCACCGGAAGAAGGTCATGGCGATGTCAAACTTTCGATATGTATGTTGGGCGCTCGGATGAATGTGGCTGACAGATCGCTATGGTCATTGCAGGAAGATCCTCGAGTCGGTTCAGATGATCATTATGCATGCTAGTAAGTTCTGACCCACACGTACTGCACGACAGGTGCTCATTCTATTACATTCACGTTCAAGTTGCATAACATTTATGCAGCTGCTCTTGGTCTTGTCACGAAGAATAAAAGGCGATATTATTCACCAAATTGACGGAGCCGAGGAGTCTGCTTGATCGTGACCTTCATACCACCCCATGAAGAATTAGCAAATTGGTCCAGTCGGTGCTTGTGCGATTTTCTTTGTTGACAGTAATCATGTCGAATTGTAGGTCAATAGCGGTCGACGTCAATCGAAGTGGTGAAACGGTGAAAATCTGAACAAGGTGCGCGCCTATCTACAATGGCACAAAATTACGACAATGATAACTACAAGTTCTGTCAGGGCGACCGGTATCGCTACCGGTTTGAACGCGTCTTCTGTGGGTCGCAGTGCCACCGATTTTGTCAAACCCAAAGCAACGAAGAAATTTTGCCTGAGTGGTATGACAACTCCTGCGATATCCGGTAAGTATTACCTCCTAAATCGAGCGCTGGTACGTTCCCCGTGTCGCTGCCGTGTTGACACCGTGTCAGTATGCGCTACTTCCAGGTCTTCGGGCGCGAACTAAGTCCTCCACCATCAGCTGACGACGCCAAGCCGCAAGGATATGTTGTAAAGAACATACAGTTATGATGATTATTTCCATCAGACGGCGCCTACGGGATAAGGGCGTTGAAAGGGGTGCTCAAAGCCATCTCGTACCCGACGGTCTTTTTCTCCTTGAGGCCGGTCTCAAATCGCGAACAAGGATTGAATGCGTAATATGCACATATCCAAATTTTCGTTTAGGTGTCTAACAAGGCCTTAAAAGCCCAACCTCCCCGGCCTGGACTCTTGGTTGTCGACCACAATCATGTTGTCGCTCAAGCTGACAGTTGTGACCGCTCTCGCCTTGCTCGTTTCATCTGTGGTTAAGGCATCGACCATTCCCAACGGCCGTGTCGATCTCATCGCGAGACACAACACCTGTCCTGGCACCAACTCGACGTTCGTAACGACCCATAACGGCCAATTCTTCATTGGGGGCCAGTGTGTTTCTTACCTTTCTCATTCGCTGCAAATCCGTTTCTGACTAGTTGTGCGGTGGCAGGACTTTCTTCTTTTTTGGCACCAATGCTTATTGGCTACAATCCCTCAGCGATGGGGATATCGACCTTGTTTTCAGCACGATGTCTGACAACGGGATCCAGGTCGTTAGGACCTGGGCGTTCAATGACGTAGCGCAAGCACCGAACGGCCGACCATATTTCCAAGTAAATGATTGAATATACTCGCGCACATAGATATGACTTACCGGCCTTTCCTGAATAGATTCTGTCCAAAGGCAAGCAGACAATCAACGAAGGACCAAGCGGACTTCAACGTCTCGACAAAGTTGTTGCGATAGCCAAGAAGTATGGTATCCGGCTGATTTTGACGATGACCAACAATTGGACGTCGAAACCCAACCCAAACATCCCTCCCGGGACGCTCTCTAATGACTTTGGTTTGTTCCTTTTTGATTCTGACAGTCTTGTGGATTTTTGACGAGAATAAAGGTGGGATGGATCTTTACGTCGACGCGTTCAGTCCTGGTGGAACACATGACGAGTTCTACACTAATGGAAAGATCATTTCGGCGTTCAAGAACTACATTCAGCATGTCGTCTCTCGCTATTCTAAGGATCCTACCGTCATGGCATGGGAGATTGCCAACGATCCTCGCTGTGGTTCCAGCACTCAGCCCTCTAGCAGGTGCAACACCCATACAATCACCTCTTGGGTCAACGATATTTGTGAGTCAGGTCTATAGCTTTCGGGTTTACCATGTCCGATTGAAGCGTTCCATCAACCTTAGCGGGATTCATCAAGAGCATCGATAGCAAGCATCTCGTCACTGCTGGGTTCGTTACTTTCTCATGCCCCTGTTTTCGACCTAGCTAAATAATTGATCAGGGATGGCGGGTTCTACTGCTTGGATTGTCCTAAACTCTATTCCCCACTTCCCCCAACTCCCCCTTCTGCTGGCTCCGCTCTCGATGGCTCGTTTGGTGTGGATACGGAAGATATTCTCGCTGTGCATTGTATTGACTTTGGTTCCTTGTTCGTCTAAATCATTTTTATTGCTTAAATTTCCGCTAATGTTCTTCTCCTTGTGATTTAGCCAATTATTCCCCGACCAGGCTGATTATGGGACATTCGCCTCGCAAGCGTCGTTCTTGGTCAACTCGATTGCGACTGGCAGTAGCTGGATTAGCCGGCATGTTGCTACTGGCACTAGGTACGAAGTGCCATCACCGACAGCATATCACTTCCTTATCTCGCTCCTGTTCGTTTGTCCAGTCTCAGCAAGCCTTCCGCTCTGCTCGCGTTCGGCATGGTGTTAAAGGACAACTTTTCTCAGTTCGTTCCCGTCAATGCGTCGACAAGTTCATCAGTTTCCTTGCACTGCAGTACGTCCTGTCTATTACCTGATGAATGGCCTATTTTTTGACTTCGGATCGGCTCGTAGGTCAAGGTGGTCTCTCGGCCGATGAAGGAAATTACGCTGCAATCGCTTTCTCAACTTGTTCGTATTCTTCTTCATTCTTCGTCTAACAATCACAGCCTAATATATTCATCACGCTTGGACAGCTGGATTCAATAATGACCTCGGTGGTTTGCTGAACTACCAGGTAAGGAGATAGTCCGTTGCTTCCCTGCAACCTTATTGAAACCTACTTCAGTGGTCCCAAGACAACCTCACAGGTGATTCCCCTCTAAGTCGGCGAGTCACCCAACGTACTCCAAATGATGGTTTCCAGAACGGACCGTGAGTACATCGCCATCCTCGAATAGGTGCTCTTATTCATCACCTTGTTTGTGCTCAGGTATTCCACGAGCCAGGTCACTTCGGGAGTGACTGCTTCGCAGAACTTCCACCTGAACGTGTGATAGAGATGCCCTCGGATAGTGATACTGTTCTTGGAGATTGATCCTTCATGCCTGACGACTCTATTGAGACTTTAGTTCCTTTGATGACTTGAATTCCCCAGTTTTGACTTTGTAAAACAGTAGTTCATAATCGAACGGTGCACAACTTTCATGTTATGAGCAGAGAATCACAAACTAAGTTATGAAAATGGGTGCGAGGTGCATCTCACTCGGATGCTTTGAAGTTTGATCCGGTGATCCGTTGGCACATGAGACCACGTGGTTTCAGTTTGTTTGGTCTTCGCTCGTGGGCCACCCTCGCGACCAGCCTCCTACCCAGGCAATTCTAGTGGAGGGATGGTTTCTCCGAAACCGGAAACTGCGTCTCCTCCCTCCTCTAGAACGACACGAAGTTTCCGTTTTTGGAACAAAAACTTTTCTCCGCCAGAACTGCCTGGGGAGGAGGCTGCCTCGCGACGTCTTCTACCTGCCCTCCATATTCTATGAGATGGCGGAACCACGACCAGTACGCGATTGCGACCAATATTACCATTAAAATCTCACCTATCTAGGTCAAACCTTCGAGGAGTGAATCTCAAAATCTCGCCACGTTAGCAGATCTCCGTCCCACCTCCCTGCGATAACTTACCTCAATGAGGGCTTCCTATAGTAGATGATCTACCGTGCAGGCCATATCGAAGCTTAGGCTCAAGATGGCACTCGGGTATCATTTATCCAACCCGAGAAGCTCATATAGTTCGTACGTTCGTGCGCTTGTTTTCTTATCTCCCGATGTGACCCTCTGGTGCCTCTGACTCCCAGGAAGCACGAACCTTCGCTAGCCTGACTGCCAGTAGCCACTATTCACATTCTACAAAAAACTCCTCGCCTTATCAATGTCGTCTGTTACCACTTCCAATACTCAATTCAGAGCCTACAACGACTCGGATGGCTATTGGGCGTGGGTTTTTGAGGCAGATGGGATGTTCCATCTTGTGTATATTGCCCCACGACGCCAACCGCGAACATCGCGGTTCTTGTCAGTCGAAACACATGTTGCGCAAACGGCATGACCACGACCATACCATTACCTCCCCCTCAACTTCACGCCTTCAGGCTGAGCATCTCTGCTCTGATTGACACCTGTGCGTCTGGTCCCCCTCCACTATGTAGACAGACAAGGTTTGTCAACTTCATGAATGAAGAATCAATGCCCTCCTTCTGCCTCGCGGGCCAGGGATTACCCACCGCATAAACTATATGTACCGCCCTGACAGTCAAACTTAATAGGTGGTGACAGATGCAGGGTTTCGATGCCTCGCGCCTCTTCAAAACATGCCAGAGCTTTCATATCTTCCCAGGACCTTGGACAGCCTAAGTGCGTTAACCGCTGAAAGATGATTAGCAGTGCATCCCAATTTCCTTTTGATCCGTTGATCTGTGGTTTGTTTTCGTCCCCTTGGGCCCTTCCCTACCAATGGCCATACATTGCTTACTTACGATGCACTTGAGCTTATCCTGAATGGTCTTGGGCAACAAGGATTCCGTCATGAGTCATGATGTTATCCTTGTCAGGGGGGCTGTTGCAAGTAAGCCACACACCCTCCCTCAATTTCCCAATAATTTTTGCTTACTTTGCCCAGTTCTTGACGTTTCAATGGCCAAATTTAATAGGCAGCTGGGGGAATGCTGAATGTTCATGGATTTGGTGGAAGGGACCAACGTACTGAACCCCATTTTCAAGTACAATACGCGCTCATGGTCAGTATATTTCCATGCAAATCGGAGCATCCCCAACAGAAATTCCAACGGAAAAAATCGAAGCACCCTCCAGGTCTTTGATCGGGACCGATCGGAGTTCATAGTGTCAACTTGGCAACTTTGACTGCTGGTATGTTCTTGTAATGACACCTTATCATCTGGTTTCAGTGTACTTGCTCACCAGTCTATAGACACTGCACTGGTGTCGCCGAGTCCTCGGGCTTGAAATTTCAGAGAAATTCTGTCGCAATAACAGGGTATTGGAGGTCTCCAAGTCAGTTTACGGGGCATCCACAAGACTCTCCGTAAATTGTGCAGCGGCTATGCCTAGGGTTCATCACCACATTGAAACATGTGGCTATAAACGAAAGTGAATACGTACCATGCTCTTTCGGTGCGTCCTTCTATTCTATTATATGGTTTGATCGGACATGACAAGGAACCAATAGGTCAACAATACCAGCGCCTCTTGCAGAAACTTCATTGGACCGTCGAGGCGCCCATTCACTTAATCATTAACGTTGGAATGCTTACCTGGCGTAATTTGACCTTATATGTAAGTCCTCGTGTGTTGAATTCGGTTCCTCGCGGCAAGGGAAGTCTGGCAGTGGGGCAACTGTATTGTAAACTCACCCACCTCAACGCCCCCTTCTAGGAACTACTGCGCATTTTTGAGTTTTATTGAGACTCCTCGATGTACTGGATTCGTCGGGTAGGACTGTCTCCGTGCTACTCATCACACGTTGGTAGTGGTGCAAACCCTTGGACAATGCATGCGCATGAAATACAGCCTGTAAACACAGGTCGGTCCTAGTATCCAAATTGCCAGTGCTGACATCAAAAGTTTTATGCAGGTCAACCGAAGCGGTGAAGCGGTGAATTCCCCAAGAAGAGGCTCTAACCTAGCACTCCATGTCACCTTGACATAAATAGCAGTCAAGGAAAACCGGTTTTGCATACCGGTGCGGATGCGCCTTCGTGGCGCACAACAGCTTTGCCAAATCAACAAGGTTTCGCAGCCAGTTTACTCATTCCACTGCGTTCGGACTGTCGCGGATCCTACTAATATGGTACTCGGGCGCCTTTCTCGCAGCTCGGAAAAATGGTAATGCCTTCAGTGCATCGGTATGCCCCGATTCTTCTCACAACCTGGTTGGCTATGTGGTCATACTCTTGACCGTCACCTGGCCGCAAACGATACGTTCTTGAGTTCACACAAACGACTATGTTCCATCAGACGGCGCCTCTGGGGCAAGGGTTGTGTTTACGGTGCCCGGAGCATTACGTTCGAGGCTCTTTCCCCCGGACGCGTGGCGGGACGGGGAATTGAGCACTGAATTTCCACGGATTTTAGTTTGTATTTTGAGTGTGCTCTTAAAAGGCCGACTCCCCTCAGCCTGGACATCTCACTACCGACTACAACTTCAACCATGTTGTGGATTCGAAAGTTCACTCTGGGATTTGCTACTGCTTTTGTCCTTCTCCTCTCGCTTTCACCTGCTAAGGCATGGTTCATCCCCCCTGTTGGTCGTAGCCTTGTCCCGAGACAGAGTATCACCAACGACTCGACATTCGTGACAGCTACGAATGGGGAGTTCTTCATTGGGCCTCAGTACAATTTTTCTGTCTGCTGGCGCGTCTGTCTCTGACGATTCGCGTAGGACATTCTTCTTCTCTGGCACCAATGCTTATTGGTTGCAATCTCTCAACGACGTCGATATCGACCTCACTTTCAGCACTATGGTCACGAATGACATCAAGGTTGTCCGGACCTGGGCATTTAATGATGTTGCTCAAGTTCCTCAGGGCTTACAGTATTTCCAAGTAAGTACTTCATCTCATGGACGACCTCGTTAGCTAACGATGGCTTTCACCAAATAGGTTTTGTCCGATGGGAAACAAACTTTTAACGATGGGCCCAATGGACTCCAACGTCTTGACCAAGTCGTCAAGACAGCGGCAAAGTATGGAATCCGGCTAGTACTCACTCTGACGAACAACTGGACATCGAAACCCAACCCCAGCATCGCTCCGCTGACTCTTTCCAGCGACTTCGGTTGGTCTTTTATGGTGTTTGAGCGGTTTAGACATGATACTGATGCTTTTGAAGGCGGGATGGATGTCTATCTCCAGGCATTCAGCCCTGGCGGAACACACGACGAATTCTACACTAATACAGAGATTATTTCTGCGTTCAAAGCCTATATCCAACACGTCATCTCTCGTTATGCTGACGACCCAACCATCATGGCATGGGAAATTGCAAATGACCCTCGTTGTGGCTCCAGCATTCTGCCCTCGAACAATTGCAATACTCATACCATCACCAACTGGGTTGATGAAATTTGTGAGTTGGATGCACGTATCCTAGGGCAATTGCAAATTAACAACATCTTTCACAGCGAGCTTCATTAAGGGCATTGACAAGAAGCACCTGGTAACAGCTGGGTAAATCCGTTTTCTCATGCTAAAGAATCGAATAGGGATGCTGGCTGGTACTGCCTGCGTTGTCCCAAGCTTTTCTCACATCTACCTCCAACTCCCCCGAGGGCCGGATCAGCTCTCGACGGGTCATTTGTTGTGGATACTGAAGATATTATCGCGGTGCCTGGCATCGACTTTGGCTCCTTGTCTGTCTAAATTCCGTTTCCGATCCACATCCCTTCTAACTACACCTTTTTCGCCCATCTAGCCAATTATTCCCTGATCAAGCTGACTATGGTACCTTCGCATCGCAAGGATCGTTCTTAATCAACTCTATCACCACTGGCAATGGTTGGATCAGCGAGCATGTCAACACCAGCACTAGGTATGAATATATGACGTACCGGTTGAAGAGAACAAAGATTCTGGTTGCTGATGTTGATTTTATGCAGCCTCAACAAGCCTGCTTCCTTGCTTGCTTATGGGATCTTATTGCAGACTAATTTTGCGCAGTTTGTGCCTGTCAACGCGTCCAACAGCGCAACAGATTTCTTGCACGGCAGTACGTTTATCACCTCCCCATCCTTTGTGTCTTGTATCGATCATTCTCCCAGGCACAGGTGGTGTCTCGGACGAGGAAGGAAATTATGCGCAAATCGCCTGGTCGATCTGTTCGTATTCTCTTCTTATCTTATCTGTTCTGACTTGACCCAAATTCATCCTCTAGCTTCGTTTAATGGCGTCCTTGGTGGCGTGCTGAATTATCAATGGACCCAGCATAACCTCACCGGTACCAGCTCAGGTAATTCTTCTCTGAGTCGCCGGGATACTACCACTTCTCCAGGAGATGGTTATGTCAACGGACCGTACGTGGTGCCCATTCGCCATAATCGACAGTGTTGCTAATGGCTTTGTCTTTCTAGATACTCTACAAATAGAATCACATCGCTGGCGCAGGGCGCAAGGAGCTTTGCCTTGGTTACCTAGAAGGCGCCGGCATAACCGCCCCAGTATGGACCTGCATTCACAAACTGGACTTTGCCTCGTGATCGTGATATGACTGCAATTTTCATGGACTGGACTTGGTATATCATCGACATTTAGATCATCCGACGACTTTCGTGTCTCTAGATTTGATTTTGTATCTTAAACGTGTTACATCGCTTGACTGACTTCTATCAGCCGGAACTCACACATTTAGAATCCTACCTCTGATTCCTTGCCTTCCTCGGTTTCTGTGTAGGTCTTCGCCAACCCTCCAGACCCACAAAAATCTTCGACCAACTCGAGTCCTTGGCTGGTTGACGTTGAATTCGACCTTGATGCCCACATTGTGGGGGATGATCGATGACCATGCGTCACAGTGCATATATCACAATTGGCGCTTATATCACAATTGGCGCTTTGGATATTAACGTGAAACGTTTTGGTGGACACCGGTATCAGTACCTCGGGGTCATGGCGGAGCGAGATCAGCTAAAACGAGGCCTTCCGATCGCATTTGTGTAGTATTCGTGTAACTTGCATGTGTTCGGTAAAAGACCATTGACCATGGGTCCAGGGTAAGAGCATTTATATATTATTTTCTTATCAGTGATCTGAATTCAAAACAATCCCCAAAGACACTTCGAGTAGTGGATTTGACATTCCTGTCGGGGTTGATCATGACCTCGCCGTCTTGGCTCATGTGAAAGGGTCGGAGATCGAAATCAGTTTTCAAGTTCCGAGTCAAGTTCACAACCTTACTCTCAAGATCTCGTCGACGGTCGGCCATCGATCGTTGACCTACAAGCATGGTCCAATTCCACTAGTTTTCGTCCTTCTATCGAGTATTTTCACATCTTGCCTCCTACGAGGAGGCTTCAGTCTTGAAGCCTCAAGGGTGTTCATCTATAAGTTTGAACTTGGAAGGACCCTCACTCACGTCCTGCTCCATTCAATTGCGGACGTGTCACTGCGGCCAAAGTAGTACGTTCAATCATCACATCCATCACTTTCAGTATCCATTCAATTGACAGTCGCAAGGCATATACAAACAAGTGGACTGCAAACCTCACCTGCCGAGGCCGGTCTCGACAAGCAGTAGAACCTCGATTCTGGGAGATGATACTTGATTTAGCACAATATACCATAAGTCTTCTCCAAGGACGGACTCAGATAGACAATATAAACCCTCCGCGCCACATAACCGACAGGCTTGCCTGCGCAGTTTCTAGGTCATGTCTAGAAGAACAACCAGCTGCCATGAAGGTGATAACGACCACAGAACTCACAACATGACATAGTACGCAGTACCTAGTACTGTCGTCATCCAACACGAGGGGGACATACGTTTGCGTGCTGGCTTGTATCTGGAACGTGAGTCCCGACAAGTCTAGCATATTTAAACCAACCCTCAAAGCCCACCAGGCTGGCCAACTTGCATCGTCACCCACCAGTGCCAGCAACCATGACCGACTTACAGCTCAGCTTGCAAGCAGGTCCACCCCCTTCGACTCATTCATACGCAGGGATTAATCCGAAGGATATCCCACTTCGACCACCACCACATTTGGTGAGTACTTCTCCTACTACCATTTCCCGGAGGGGTCTCCGTTCGTCACATGTGTGGGCGTGTCATCTCAGCTAGTTATAACATCATACCCTTGGAGGCTAACTAACACCATCACTACAGACCATTTGGATTTACTGCACGGACCACGAGTTTGAACTGCAAGAGAACCATCACACCCCGCCCGGATTCGCCAAAAAGACACCTGGGAAGTGAGTTTCAAGGCCCTGGATATCCTCCTCTTGAGCACGATGACTGATTATATATTATTTCACAGCAGGGTCACCGACGATGTTATTGCACAAATCAAAGAGGCTGAAGCTAAGGCGGGCAAATTGTTTCATATCAATATTTTGGGCCATGATTGCTGTCGTGAGGTAACGGGCAGCGACTGCGTCCCAGGCGAAGCGGATGGGAAGAAACTGGTCCGACAAAATTTAAGGACTCAGCTGGAGGCGTTGATTCGCGTGCTCTCGCCCATGTCCAAGATTCACGAGGTGCCAGAGGGGACGACTCCCATACACCCAGAAGATTATCGCGGGGACTTTCCCGGTGCTACGGAGGGTGATGGGGATCAGGAGCATCTATGTGAATACCAGGGAACCCTTCCTGTTGACGGGGGTAACCCCGGCTTCTGGGCGTGGGTTCTGGAGGCGGATGGGTTGTTCCACTGGGTGTATGTTGCGGACCCACGTCAGCCGGGGAGGTTTTAGATGTACGGGATGCCACTGACTGTAACATATAACTTTTAGGTATCGTAGTTAGTAGCAGTTTTCTTACGAATCTTACCTCCAACTTCGGTCGTTGACATTACAATTGCAAGAGTTCAGCTGCAGGTCCCTACGTACGAGTTGCATGGGGTAATTATCCCGATTGCAAGGATTAATCGTTGCACCCTATCCTGGGCAGCATGTCGTTTCGCTTCGTCAGAAAACATATGGCAGATACTGTATGATAGTCGATAGATGGTGCGTCATGTGCTCTCGCCCATGTATCAGTCAGACTATCTTGTGCATCATAAATAAGACCGGTATCGAAGCCAGGAATCATTATCGAGTCGAATCGTTTGCGTTATGTTGCGTGGATACCAGCTACGGGAAGTCTCGTCTATTAACAGGGTGGTGGCATAAAGGTCGGTTTGGACATGACAATGACGACGATGAGCGCTTGCTTCCATCAAAGTTGACGGTCCCGTGCACGAGGACACCTCTCAGGAGTGAAAGCACACAACTTTGGTGGACGTATCGTCGAAGTGGGTGCGAAGTGGACACAAGGTACACAAACCACTTTGGAGGATGGCAGTTTGGGACCTAAAGATCCTATCTTGACTTAGCGGGAAGTATGGATTGAAGACTATGGAGACGAATTTCGATAGCTTCAGTGAGTTCCCAATAGTCGTAATCCAGGTTTGGGATTTGGTCTGGGCCCTGATAGCGACTTAGGACGAAAATGGACCAGCTGAATATGAGGATGTGTTGGAAAGAGCAACGGATGCATACATCGATATGTGAGAACGAGGCAGGCTGGTATGTTTTCCGTTTTTCTTTGGCATAATCTGGAATTCCCTTTCTTGCCGACTGATCTTCCCACCCCTTTTTAGATCGCACCACGAATGACTTCAACACAACAGCAAGAGAGGGGCTACACTTTAGTTTGATTGGGAGAATGGCCAGAGGCCAGAGGCCAGCTTTCAGGAAACCGCATCAAATGGTGCTGAACTCTGTGATCAAGAAGATAGCGAAGTGGGACTCTGGTGATCATGACCCAGACTTGGCGCGGAAGGAGGTTGTCGTCACGTTGAAAGGGATCAAAGGTAGTAGGAGAACATATTATATGTACCTTTAGTCTGGGTGTCTTGAAACACGGCGAAGTGAAGTTTGCCCCGCCATTACCTGGTTAGTCGGTATATTCACTCCTTTGCTTCTGTGAAAGTGGCTCAAATAAAGCATGATGTGTGTTATGGAATTACGAACCTCGTCGATAGACTTCTTCGATGAAGGCCTCTTCATCAGAATCGGGTGCCATATCTAAGTCACGAGCATTGTTATTTGCAACAGGTACAAAACGAGCCTGAGAACCGTACCATGGCTGGACAACAGAGCCTCCCCTATGGCTCGTCGCGTCTCGAAGTCTGTTCCTTTGGGCCACAGAGGACGACGGCTTGATCGCATGGTCTTATACTTGGCTTGGGATACGAATCCCGCCCCGAACTCCGTCTCGGGCTCGACTAACTCCTGGTTGTCTTCGTCGTCGTCACTACGAGGCCTCTTACGATTTGAAGGTCCTGCTTCCTGCTGTCCGACACTGCGCCTGGTTGCGACGGAATACTTATTGGGGTCCGGCAATTCCCAGTATAACAAATCAACGAGATCTATGGTCTTTTGCATGAGTTGCAAGACGTCTTGGGGGAGAGCGATCCTTGGTGGCACTGGGTGCATTTTATACCTCCGGAACTTGACTTCTGCATTCAGAATCACAAGAAAAGGGTTCAGGGGGAAACCTGAATCGAGTTCATCTGAATCGGATGAAGTTGGGCCGACGGATGGGACAATATCAGCTGGAGGTGATCTGGGTTGACGTGGGTGAGTAAAGGAAAGGAAACGATCACCAGCTGGATGCTCGCGCAAGGTTCGGTCTTCTCCTGGGATGTATGTCTTGAAGACTCCTTGCTCGTCGAAAACAGAAAGGCGACCATTTGGTAAAAGATGTTCAGGGTGCAACGCAACGAGTTCATACTTGGGGTGAGTAAAAAAAGGGTGACTAAACTGGGTTGTGTCACAACCAATAAACCTACGGCCAGAAGGAAAGACACACGTTTAAGGATCGTTCAGGCTTGGTGTGGTACCTCAAAAAGTACTGTTCGCGACGCTGATTGTCCTGTTCGACCATGTCAATCAATCCTTGGAGCGTTTGAAGAGATCCAGTGATAGCGATAAACGCGTATGTGTCCAGTGCTCTATGCATGACGGGGTCAACTAGAGAATGGCTGAGTAATTTGGATGCCAATGCAGGACATAAAAAAACGTACGATGAGTCACGTTGAAAGGATGATCCAGGTCAAACTCCAGGTTCTGATTTCCCCAACCAACGATTCTCAGTTGCTTTATCAATTGTTCCTGAGGTGATCGTGAGCCAGTCAGAAGGTCGATTGCTCGCTACACATACCACGTCGTCTTTGCGCTCGGGATCAGACCGGACAGCATCAATCATGCGAACGCACTCATGCATATAAGAAACGGTTTTTGTAATAAAACAAGGCTCCTCTCGGTCGACGAGACCTCTTTCGTCGGTCGAACTTGAAGCTGAACTACCACCGTCTGAGTGCGCGGGACGTTCAATGGCCGGAAGTTGGTGTGAGCTTATTTTTAAGCTTGGAACGGCTGCAAATTTGCGAGTTGAGAAACGCCCGTGTGTTTCGCTACGCTTGGTCATGGTAAATCGTCAAAGAGGAGGCCAAGAGTGTTGAATTCAGGCTCCGCCTGGATTTCTTGTCCAACCAGGTTTTTGGGAGCTACCCCGTCTGTCCAACTAGGATACATTCATGATTTTGCGCTCCTAGGACTTTGTGCTACCAATCCTACGATGATTATGTGTATCATCTCTGACACCGAAGTCTGGGGACGGCGGGACGCAAGTCAACTCGACGGCAGTCTCTGGTCGGACTTGCCGGACTCTCTCTGTTCAAGATGGCAGGTACGCAGCATCGGATTCAAGGCCCCAATCCTGCAAGCGATCACGCAGCATCAAGTTCAAGTACCCTTGACCCTCTGCGGTTACTGCGGGTGATTATTATCGCTCTCCACCAGAACGACGTGTCGTCGAAATTTCCAATCCATGTCCCAATATTCCGCGCCGAGTACCTCGACTCTGAAGCAACCACATGACCGCTTCTTTCTTATCGACGATTTTGTTGTTTTGGAGGTCGGAGTTTTCTAGTCCACCGATTGGTTCTATGCGCTGATGTTAAGGCATTGAAGGTCGATTCGGTCCTCTTCAGGCTTCCGGCCTTCATCTTGAGGAATAACTCTTTCAAGCTCAAGCAGCTCATTGAAGCTAATCAAGGCACAAGCGGAATAACACGACCGATCGAGCTCAAGTCAATCTCTGTGATAGACTTCGAGAGCTTCTTACTGGTCCTACTCCCAACGTTTGTGACTGTCTTCATCCAGACATAAATTTTCGCCGAGCCCAAATGTAAACAGACACATTGGGGAATACGAAATCTCTTTGCCCGGTGAATGGGCATCTGTCCTAAAAATTGCCAACACGTTGGACTTTCCAGCCATTCGGAAACTTGCAGTAGCCCAATTGGAATCAGGTGCCTCCCCTATCGACAGGATTGTACTGGGACGCAAGTACAATTTCCCCAAGCTGGTAGCGAGTGGTTATGTCGAACTTTGTCGGCGTGAAGCACCCATCACACTTTTGGAAGGTCATAGTCTGGGGATGAGCGATGTTATCGATATATCAAGTATTCGTCACCATCTACGATCTGCTGGAAGTGACGCCGAGATTACGAAGGACTCTGTCCTGAAGATATGTTCGGAACCTGGCCGCCAGGTCCTTGAACACAATGCTGTTGCTGATTTTGTGGCAGAGACGTTCTCGGAGACGGGCGACCCGCTTCCTCCAGCGCTTCCAGATCTATATGTACCATCAATGCCTTCCCTTCGGAATTTCGTCCATGCACCACCATTTGTCCCAGCGGCACCAGCTATCGAAGCATCGGGACGGGAAACACAGCCGGGTTCACCTAGCGATTTGGGCACTACCCCAATTATACCGCCGCAAACCACTCAAACAACCCCGTTGGTGGACAGGCGGAAAGTGCGGTCAAATAAGTAAGTTTCCACCCTCTTGAGCCGGCGCTCCTCGGTGACATTCTCTCCTTCAGAGGTCTAGCCAAGGTCGCATGGAACTTCAAATATGGTGGGAGGGGGGATTTCCAGGCCCACTGGAAATCAAGTGCTCCAGAGTATAAACAGGTAGTGCATCACTTGCTTGTGAGGAACGGGCGATAACGTGATTGCATTCTGTCTAGCTCTGGACAGTGGAATGGAAGAACCGAGCGAAGAAGATGGACGACAAGCAGCTGGACGCGTTTATCAAAACGAAGCGAATTCAAGATATGATCCCCTGAAGAATCAGAGTACCTATTTCTCCAGGGATCACAAGGATCAAGAGCTTGCCCGGTCGTAATGAATATTGGTCAACTATTTCTAGGTCTTGGTGTTGTACATACGTATCGTCTTCGCAAAGTCGCGCTGATAAATTCTCTAAAATTGATCAATAAATTACATAAATCGATCACGCGAAATGCACATGATCGCGTTCCTGAATCCGATGCCGTAGGGCGGGCAGCGGCAATTCCGAACTCTGCAACTTCTTCGAAACACCTCATGCCTTGATTCCTTCAATCAAAGGAACAGTCGAATCCATATAAAGGCCAGAGTCTATGGCGCCTACACGACTGTCCGTTACTCACCGTTAGGTCTTCATGATGAGGAAAACCAATTTTGCGGAAAACAAACCTTGTTACTGAGGCCAATTCTCGGGTCTTCGAATGAGGATGGTGTCCTTTCTGGGCCACAGCGCTCGTTATCTTGATTGCTGTTTTACTCGTTCCCATCCGTCTCCCTCTCTCACCATCGTCTCCTAGCCTTACCCAATCGCCCATGTAACACGGGGCACATTCAGCACCAAGGGGGGTTAGACAAGTTTAAAGTTTGGCATCTCTTCGTAATGCATGGAGAATTCTGGACGTTTTGAGGGCTGAAAACATCCGAAGTGGTAGGGACATGTTTCCGACTCGGATGACCGAAGGCTCTATTTATACGCGCTGATCAGCTTCTTCTTTAGTGTCCTGAACTAGGCTATCAGCACATGTGCGGCAGTTGTGGCCTTTTATGAGGAGTGGTATGTACATCTTCTCAACCGACCTCAGACGATCTCAAGTCTTGGATTTGCGGGATGCACAGTGTCGCACCTGGTGCCCCGGCCATGGACTATGTCTCCTGTGGCCTCGAAAGGGCAAATGAGCGGCAGGCGCTTTCGTCTGGTCAAAAGTCCATGACCCTCTTAGCCCTGAATGGGATGTCAAACTTTTCCGGCCGACGAGGGGCCTTATGTCTGCTCAGCACACCCTGGGCTTCAACTAGGTAGTCGGCGCTCTGACTTGTTCCATATTGGGTTAATTTAAGGTAAGTTTTCTATCTTTGGCCCCACGTTTTACGTTCTGATGGTCCGTTATCAGTTCCAGCTCGTCCTTCGTTGACCTAATTGTGATGATTTCCTTGATTGAATACTGTATATAGGTTCCGTACCTCAACCTGAAGGCGGCCGCCGGTAAGAGTTTGCGATTGCCTCTATTTCAACCCATGCTTATTGTCAGCTTGCCGTTGTGACTTTCGCCGACTCGGACTTCGACCACTGCGCCAGCTTATGAATTTCAGAATCAGTATGTGGTGTTCAGAGTCAATTCAGCGTCACTGACCTCCATCACAAGTTATTCTGATAGTATTGCATTGTATTGCAATGCTCTCCACCATATTTCGGTTGCTTCATCGTTTCCGGATACGCCAATTGTGGTGGGATGATCTCTGGGCAGGGATTGCAATGATCGCCGCAGCGTTCTTGATACCACTCTTGCAAATATCTCCGGTGTATGGGCCTGGTTCGTGTTCATATAAGCAGATGATGAGCATGCGTCTCATTTTCATTACTTCCCAACGAATAGGAAACACAAACCTGTCTTTGGCCATTAAGAAATTTTCACGTTGGTCAACGCTCTTCATATTCACGACGGTATTGTGGTTCGTCTGGTATCACTCTTGGTATGCGCTCGACCTGACTATATGCGCAGGGCATCTCGAGTTAGCATAGGGATTATGATTCTTCGTATGCTCCCGCCTAGTGGAATGCGCAGGATTGCGCAGGGCGCATTATTCGGTTTCGCCGCTATGGTCTTGGCGTTGGTCATACAACAGGTGTTCATTTGCGGGAAAGTTTCAAAACCTGTTATCAGTTGTCCCATTCCTCGGTCAACCGGGATTCTTCAGCTCTGTAGTACGTGGTTTTATCTTTATCCTGTGAGCGTGCATGGTAGCGATTGGTTCTTCCTATAGCCAACATCATTGCCGATACTTGGCTTTTAGGCGCCCCGATTTACCTTCTAGTGCACATGAAACTACCGTCTGGTCATAAAAGACTATTAGCGTGTATTTTGGCCACGAGCATTCTGACTACAGCGGTGGGTATCACTCACTGCGTGTTCATTTTGCTGCATGAAGGTCGGAAAGTAGGGATTAACGCCCATCTCGAGGTAAGTAACATGCTATCAGTCTTTTGTGCGACGCTTCAAGTTGCCATATCCTGTCTTCATCTCGGACCTTATTCATTCTCCTATGACAGGCGGCCATTGCTCTGATTGTGTGCAACCTCTTGGTTGTGCCAACCTATATCTACCGCGTATCCGAGAGTCCGTCTGAATCGAGGAGCTCCACCCCAACCTCCGATTCCAGACGCTGGGGGTCGGGTGTAACGGCCTCTACGAATCAACTAACCGACATTACTTGGACTGATGTATCCACCCGCGGTTCATGTTCTGAGTCAAGTACTTATCACTTTGGTTCGATGGAAACGGGGACTGGGAGGAGCATTGCGATTAGTCAAACGAATAGGACAACATCGGGGAGTGTGCCCATAAGTAGTGTGAATGGACACCAGTGTAGTTTAGTTGGGTCTTGGGTCAGCGAAGGTCACGAAACAAGGACGGAGGAATCGTCAGGCAGTTCTGTTCTTTCTTAGGCGCTGCGGTTGGATGTCGTATAACCTATCAATTTCAAGTGCATATAAGCCAATGTACAGTGTAGCGTAATTTTAAAAATCAGGACCTGTAAAGTTACTTGCGTCAGCTCGACATTCTTCACGCGAAAACAGGGGGGAAAGTCAGAGATCGATGAATATCAACAAGCTTCAACTCCCATCTCCACAATTGTACACTAGGGAGACTTTGGTATAGGAGAGAAGTGTTCTGTCCGCCCATCGAGAAATATCATCGTCGAGAATTGCGCAAAAAAAGAAAAATGGGGAAGAAGAAAACTTACCTATCTGGTATTTACGGGATCTTAGAGACGACGCTACGAGAAATGGCCTAAGAGATAGAGAAGTCAGTGTCAGAATGGGGCCATGAATGAGGATGAGGTATTTGGATGGATCAGACAAGGCTGAAATCGATAAAGTGTTCCACAGATTTTGTTCGGAATGTGGTAAAGTATGGTTATATTTGAATGCATCATGAAGAGGTGCAATATATGCGGGGGAAATGGTAAAACTAGGCTCACCGTCGGCGTTGCGTTGGGATGCTGGTGGATGGGACGACGACCGCGACAGCGAGAAAGAAAATAGCCAAGGAAAATACTCGGAGATAGCCCTGAAGTCCACGTGGGATTACCGCATCCAGAAACCTCTCCGTCATTCGAGCACCTTCCTCACCGAGCAATGCATTTCGATAAAACTCTGCTCACGACCAGCTCGTTTCTCTCTCTGTCCTCGCCACCATAACATCTAGGTCACAGCAGCGCGATATTAACATCTACACCCCCAACATCTGCAACCATAGGCGCCATGCAATCACTTCTTCGCTGGGGAATCGAAAATTCTGACACTTCGAATCCTAATGCGCCTCCTGTTCGGAAGGATTTAAATCCTGAAATTATTGATATGATTTTGGGTAAACCGGATGCGGTACTTATGAAGGAAGATATGGAGGTTGCGGTCAACCCACAGAGGAGTGAAGACGAGCGTATCAGTGCCTTGGATCATCTTGAGATGGTGCGTAGCCTGTTTCTTCTTTTGCTTAGAGATCCAGGCTGACTTTTCGTCTCATTATATGCGTAGTTGACTGAACAGATAGATAATGCGAATAGTGAGTTTTCGACGGTGTTTGGAAGATAGGGAGAACACTCATAGCTGGTTGTCCGATCAGATCTGGAGAAGTTGAATCTCTGGAGACCCTTGAACGCTCTCTTAACATCGGAAGAGGCCACACCAGAAATCAAAGTTCAAGCGCTTTGGGTAATCGGTACTGCTCTTCAAAATAATCCTTCTGCTCAGGACGCGGTACGCCTTCAGTTTCTATGATTCAATCCAGGAGGATTGACGGTCATTGGACCTAGTATATAGCATATAACCCACTACCGACGTTGATGTCGTTCCTATCGCCATCAATTTCCTCGTCACTCCAAACACGGTCAAGAGCATTATATGCGATATCTGGGATACTCAAACACAATGCCCCGGTTGTAGCGGTGTTGGATGATCCTGATATTGGCGGTTGGGAAAAACTTAAAGCATCTATACAAGGTGGCTATATGCGCTTTTTACTCCCTAAAAGCATTCTCACTCGTCCACTGGATTAGACCCAGAAATAGCCGTTCGCCGCAAAACTGTCTTCCTCCTAAACGCTCTCCTACTACCAGCAGCACCCACGACAGTAGCATCCTCATTATCATCTGCAAACATCCACGACCCGACTTCGACTCGGCCTGAAGCGCCTGTTCACCCTAATTCACATGCAGTGCACCTGACAAATCCGTCAAGAGCAGCGACATCACCACTTGTTTTGCAGGCTATGGAAAAACGCGGTCTACTTGATGCTGTTATCTCAAGCCTCACAAGTCCGTTGCCGTATGGTGAAGATGGAGACCAAGAAGGTCCAGATGTGGAATTTGAAGAGAAGGGCGTGCAGTGCGTTGATCTTTCGTTTCTGGAAGTCGACCTGTTCCTGTATTCTGACTACTCTCGGTGCTCTGTAGACTTTTGTTCACGTACGCCGTGACTTGCGATGGTGACTTATCGCCCGCCCAAAAGGGGACCTCAAAATCGTGGTTCTCTCAGGAGGCGAAGGATAGGACCCCTGCACAGCTGGCGGAGCATTGGGGATTGGCTCTTGCGGAGGTTAAGTCCTTGCAAGGCCGAGTAGTGTGATCGTGTTGCTGCGGCTTCGTGGGTTGTATCTTTTGGAGCAATTGTATCAATATAATCTCACTTTCTTTTTGCTAATCACGATGTCCTTCCAGGACAGAACCTATCCTTTAGCCTCCTGGCGATCGAGAAGTTGGCTGATTAGCTGGTAGGCAGCCACCATCAACACACCCTCCGCAGTTTCATGCCCTGGTAGGCTCCAGAAGGAAGGAGGTCAGCGGTACCAGCAAGGCAGACGATCAGGAAAAACCTTACGGTGCTTTCTCGCGGAGAAGGTCATGACGGAGTTTGTTTCTGAGGAACTGCAGAGAAGGAAGGTGAGTTATGGGACGGTATCCACGATCTTTTGATCCGTTGATCCGTGGCTTTCCACCCCTCTTCTGCTGGAAGTTAACCGCCATGGCCGTAGGCTTTGTCCAACCACTGGTCCTGCTCACTGGTGCCATCGATCTATGGATGTATTCAACCTACCGTTTTCGTAGAATGAAACAACTCGGACCGCCCATAAAGCATCATGGCGCAATTACGATCTGCCTCGAACTTGAATTTCAAGCAATGTGAAGTTTGAAGTCCTGATAAAGACCTCCACCAAAACTCCGGACCCACTAGATCGTCAGATTTCAGTCTCGTGCTCATGTTTAGGTATCAAAACTAACCGCGTTGGATAACACGACGGAAACATCAGGCTTGCTTTTCGGCGCCTGTGACGGATATTGATTTGATCGTGCCACTATACGAGCGCCAACGAAGGTGAACGGTGATACAGTGTCTCTGTTCCAGTGTCCACGATGTCTAGGCCTCTTGAAGGCGAGACTCCAGCCGTATAATTAGCGCCAGGCTTCCTATCGTGGATGATCTGAATTCAAAGGGTACAGTGAAGACTTGCGACACGCTTCAGACGCGATACACAGATGGATCCAACGCCCAAGAACGAGGAGGACGCAGCTCAGACACATGCGTATGTGTTCCCTTATCTTCGACATGAATCCAAGGTGTGTTTGACATGTGTCTGGCGCATATAACTTCTCGAAGGACGGATGGACGAGACCAACCCACTCCAAGTTCTATTCCACCTCCCCCACATCTTAACCTCCGCGAGATTTTACATCCTCTACTTGACATAGGATCCAATGTCGACTACTCTTCCCGAATCTGACCATCCTTTCCCTCCGGACCTTGTAAGTATATCGTTCTATCATGCTTTCGTGGCATGAACTTACTGTATCTCGTTGCATCACAGACGTCGACGGTCTGGGTCTCCTGCACGGATAATGATTTTGATTTCGTAGCATCCGGGCTAGTTGCCGAAGCCGACTTTGACAAACTCGTCATGAAGACTGCTGGAAAGTAAGTTAGGCTATGGAACGGAGTCGTCTCCGTGTGCATCCTTCCGTGCGGTTTCTAAACCCTTGCCTTTTTTTCCAGTCAAGTCACCAACCAGGTGCTCGAACATATCAAGGAACTTGAAGACAATGAAGACAAGGAATTTGTCATCTGCGTTCTAGGCCATAGTGGATGTACAGCGCTCTTGGGCGATCCAAATGATCCCTTGGTGCCGGATACCACAATCCAAGACAATGCACTTGTTCAGCTAGGTGTATTGGTCGGTGGCCTTCCAGAGCGTTCAACACTTGCATCGACCACCACGTCCGATAGCGAACTTAGTGAAGTTCAATTCAGGGCCCACCCATGCCGCGATAGTCGCAAGAACCCTACCAGTCGCCCGCTTCGCCGCAAGGTCCTGCGCGGACGCCACCATATTCATCGGGCCGATTTCGGCAATTTCGAGCCCTTTGCTTTCGCCTTGGAAGATGACGGAAATACAGGCTTTTGGGCGTGGGTGTTAGAGGCGGATGGGTTGTTCCATTGGGTATATATTGCTTCTCGACGTCAACCGTGAAGACCGATTCTGCTGTACTTCGTGTAGACTTGACCTCGCAGTGCGAGGAAGAGTTGTATTACCACAAACGATAACATATGGATTGAGTGGATGATCTCCGATAATGATTAGGTCGTTTACTACCAGCTGTACTTCGGTGTGCGTCGTGTGATATCTTAAAAGACCCGAGGGTTGCCAAAAGGTTGATCGAATTCTTACAATGGTCTTAAGCCCGAGTGCTGCTGCGCTACCGGATTGAGGGGACAAGTTCGGAAGGGGCCTTCCGTTGTGGGTCCCTGCATTCCTAGTTTATGAAAGAGGCTTATAACCGACCTTGCTCTTTATTCACAATCACGAGCTATCTCGAGCATATGATCCAGCCCTGCAATCCTTCGATCTGGCTCCTGAGCCCCAATTGGTTGTCCATTCTATCCTCCGATTGGTCGAGGCGGTTTCTCCTCCTTTGGTCTTCTTCGTTAGTGGCTTTCGTAAGAACGCGTTGCGTGGTAAAGAGAAGCCCCACTCTTCTGCAAGATTCGCGAGCTGTGTCGCGCCAACGCCGCGCCTAGTAACCCTCGTCGCTGGAAGAACCACGTTGGTATAATCCAGCAAGAGACTAGGAAAGTTCGAAATGCGCTAAAATGGAATCCCAGGACCATCACATGCTTGCCCTCCCGCTAGTGCCACCCGCCGATGGGCGATTCAACTTACCCCAACGTCAAGAAATGGTCGAAGTACTGACCGAGGCCGATCAGCCACCTCGCGTCGACTCCAAGCGCAGGCAGACACCATTAATACACACCCCTTTGCAGTTTCATGCCCTGGTAAGCTCTCAGCGGTACCAGCAAGGCAGATAAATGGCCACGATCATCGATAAGGGGGAAACGCCGCTTTCTCGCAGAGAAGGTCATGACGGAGTTTGTTTCTGAGGAACTGGTGAGTTACGGGACGGTATCCACGATATTTTGATCCGTTGATCCGTGGTTCTTCCCACCACTCCGCGAAAAAAGGACATTGATTTCGTCGTTTTTGGCCCTCAAATCCACAAAATCGCGGACAACAAATGGCGGGAGCTTCCCGGGTCCTGCTTCTGCTGGACGTCAACAACCGCCATGGAGCCCCGGAGGCCTTGTCCAAGGACTGATCCCGCTCACTGGTGCCATCAACCTATGGATGTATTCAACCTACCGCTTTCGTGGAACACAACAACTTAGACCGCCCATAAAAACATCATGGCGCAATTACGATCTGCTTCGAACTTGAATTTCAAGCAATGTGAAGTTTGAAGTTCTGATTATAGACCTCCACCAAACTCCGGTCCTATTAGATCAACAGATTTCAGTCTCATGCTCATGTCTAGTGATCAAAACTAACCGCGTTGGACAGGCGTTGGATTACACGACGGAAACATCAGGCTTGCTTTTCGGCGCCTGTGACAGATATTGATCTGATCGTGCCACTATACGAGCTCTAAGAACGGTGATACAGTGTCTCTGCTCCAGTGTTGACGACGTCTGGGCCTCGTGAAGGGAGACTTAGTGGCAAAAGCCGTATAATCAGCCCAAGGCTTCCTATCGTGGATAATCTGTATTCGAAGGGTACAATGACGACTTGAAACACGCCTCAGACGCGATACACAGCTGCAGATGAATCCACGCCTAACAACGAGGATGCACTCGGACACACATGTGTACTTGTTGCCTTATCTTCGACATGAATCCAAGGTGTGTTTGACATGTGTCTGGCGCCTATAACTTCTCGAAGGACGGACGGACTCCAGCCCTCTCCAAGTTGCATTCCACCTCCCCCCAGTTCGACCTCTGCGAGATTTTCCATTCTCTACTTGACATAGGATCCAATGTCAACCACCACGGATCTTCCGGAATCTGACCATCCTTTCCCAGATCCTGTAAGTACCCGACCGCTCTTAAGCTTTCGCCCGAACCTCTATGCTTTCGCAAATAACTGACGGCCAAATTCGTTGCATTACAGGCATCGACCATCTGGGTCACCTGCACGGACGGCGACCCTTTACCAGATGGCTTAGTTTCCGATCCTGGCTTCGTCGTCCAGACTCCTGGAAAGTAAGTCGACGACTATGAGCCTCTATAACGGGCCTGCCTCCTCGTCCATCTTTCAGTGCGGTTGATTAACTGATCACACTGTCTTTTTCGTTTTGATTTTAGTGAGGTCACCAGCGCCGTGCTCGCTAGTATCAAGGCAGCTGAAGATAAGGCCGGCAAAGAGTTTGTTATTTGCGTCCTAGGCCACAGGAAACCGCGTTGTCAGGTGCTCGACCCCCATCTGTAGACTGTAAGCGACGGCTAGCTCTTAAAAAGCGTCTTGAACGCTTTTTTAACACTTTTTAAGAATCGGCTAGAGCCAAGCGAACTACCCGAATTACAGATGCCGGCTCAGACAGTTCTTCAGACGCAGACTCGAATACAGATTCAGACACGGATTCAGATTCAGACTCGGACTCGGATTCAGACTCGGATTCGGATTCGGAGCCGGACGACATAATCGAAGAACATGCGCTGGTTCAGCTGGGTGTGTTGGTAGCTACCCTTCCACCGCGCTCGACTCTGTCGACGTCGGAGACAACTGCATCCGATGGAGAACTTGAAGCTCAGCCCAGAGCCCGCTCATCTCGCAATAGTCGTAGGAATCCTATGGCTGGTTTTCGTCGCCGAAAGGCCCTACGCAAACGCCGCCGTGTTAATCGTCGTGCGCAATCTGGTAATACCGAGGCTGATAACCCAGAAAGTCCAGACGGGGGTGCAGATGACGATGATCCTCAGGTCGATGATGGCAACTCAGGCTTTTGGGCATGGGTCTTGGAAGCAGACGGACTATTCCATCTTGTGTATGTTGCTTCACGGCGTCAACCGTGAACGCATGCTCGAACACTGCGACTCTCATGTATTTCGTGTAGGCTTAACCTTGAAGTGCAAGGAGGGATTGTATTCCCATGAACGATAACGTATGGAAGTGGATGGACCTCGATGATGGTCAGGTCATTAATCATTGACCGACTTTACTAGTACTGCTGCACGCGTCGTGTGATACCTGAAGCTTGAAGCTTGAGATCCGATGACATCTGTCGCTGGTCTTCCGCCATCTGAGCATGATTTCTATCGTATTGTCGCTCTATGTTCCTAGCCTTTCGTGGCACAAAATAATATCGTTCCGTCGCAGGCGTGAATCAAGCACGGACGCCGACTATATTCCCACCCGAGTTAGTTACGAAGCCGGGCTTCGTCATTCTGACTTATGGAAAGTAAGTCGTCGACTAGAGGAGTTGCCTCCTTGTGGATCCTTCAGTGCAGTTGGCCGCTTAACCGATAATGCTGTCTTGTTTTTTCTCTCGTAGCGAAGTCACCGGCGATGCGCTCGATAAGATAGAGGAAGCTGAAGACGAGCAAGACGAAGACTTGGTTATATGCGTTCTGACCACCTCCGACTTGGATGGTGCAGCCCAGTCCACACCATGGTGTTTGTGGTTATGCTGTCAGTCGCACTCGTGACCGAAAGATCCTACGCGGACGCCACCATGTTCACCAGGCCCAAGACGGTGAAAGAAGCCAGGGCTTTTGGGCGTGGATCTTAGAGGCAGATGGGATTTTCCATCTTGTATATATTGCTTCACGACGTCAACCGTGAACAGGGTTTGAGAAGGGACTTACCATGTTTATATGATAAGATTTGGGCGGCATAGCAGCGCTGGGGATTGAGACTTCATCACGCACTTTCTATCGGCGCACTACTGCGAAGTTGACTGGGACCAACAGTATGCAGTAGTTGCAATCCGTACATAATACACATGGCCATACAATCTCACCCTAGTTCGCCTCGAAGGCATAGAGTGATAAGGCTCTGCGAAGGACAGCGTATATTTGACCCGAATTTCCCCTGCCCAACAGCAGGCGGAGTTCCTGACAGGCCGGTAATTTAGTATGTGTGGCTGTAGCTGCAGGGCGGGGGGACAACATACAGTGCGACTGGCATCTGTCTCTATGGCGGCTTCAATATGTTCCACGAGAGTGTTCGCGTCTTGGTGGACCTGCGAACATCAGAAGCTCCCTTTTTAGGAGTGATACGATGACCCACAGCTGTCCAGAAAGCTTGAAAAGCGACCATTTTCGCAGAAACGAAGTCAATATCTGCGTAGCATGTCATAAGTTTCCTCTCGAGGGCCCTGAGATCTCCCAGTTGCTCTTTCAAATCTTCGTGCTGTCTCTTGTTGGCTAATGATAGCATTATTGGGGCCATGGTATAACATCTTAAACGCCCACAGACCTTGCAATTCGCTCAAAAAGACGGCACCCCCGATCGCAGCCCCGATGCCAGCCCCAACACTAGCCCCAACCTTGATGCAAGCTGCCTCAGTCACCTGTGGGGATGGGATTGAGTCAATGACATACGGGATACTGGCGCGAAGTGATGATTACTAGTGCCAGACCAAGAGAAGCCGGGGCGACCACCGGTAAGAGAAGAGCCACGCCAATCCCAATGACACTGCCTGCAGCAACCCCAGCCGCAAGTGTCATCCAGTTTGAGACCTGGGCTGCGAGTTAGCACCATGAAGAATGTATTAGAGTATCTGAATGCTCACAAAGAGTTTCTGCCAGCTGATCGAGTCCTGCATTTGGGCGATCTGCCTCTCAAGGACGAGAACCTGGTCGTTTAATGTTCTCTTCATCGAATCTCCGAAAGTGGTCATGACCCTTAATTTGAATGTTTGCAGATTCTGCGACAGCGCCTCGAATGCAGCCATGTAATGTTCGTATCCCTCCCTCCGAGTAGGTCTTGTCCGCTAGCAGGTTTCTTAGAGTGTTGGTTGTAGTAAAATTTGTAAAACCTTACTTCCAAGTATCGGCGTGCCATCCTTTTGAGGTCTCCCAGGCTAATGTCGTTGTCCATAATTGCAGGAAGAAGGACATTGATATACTCTGAATAACTTAGCCAATGGGGTCTTGGATTGAAATGAGATCTACGTACGATCGCAGACAACTCTAAGGCCACCAGCATAGCGGGACGAGGTCCTGAGGAGGTCTCTATAATCCTTGCACAACATCAATTCAATCGTAACTTTCCTGAGGAATGGATCATACCTGGTGATACCTCCCCCAATCTACACTCAAGCTGTTCACATCCAAACCGGCATTACAAGGCTCCATGCCGAGATAGGCCAGAGCATTTTTGACTGCCTTGAATCTCTCTCCGAGATCGTGAATAGTCTTCGCCATATCCGAGATTTCTGTGGCGAATCTCACGAGGACCTCCTGGTTGATGACGCTACAGAAATCCTCTTGGAACTGCTGAGGCGCTCCTCGTATGTCGTTCACAGCATCATGAAGTTGACGGTAAACGTCGTTAGTGAGTCTAGTGCGCTCTGCCTGGTCTTGGATGTTGACCGCGGGGAGGCCGATGGCAGCCATGTCGAAGCAGTTGCAGGGATTGACACGAGGGTTCAATGCATTTATGGCCGGCTGCGGGGCCCTGTGCACGAGCGTCCATGATAGCATATCATAGCGTCTAACGTTCTAACAGGGAAATGTTTCTGTGACTGTCCCGGCATTGCCCATGAGCTACACCAAAACTGTTCATAGGCCTACAAAGAAAGTTTCAGCGTGACATTTTTGACTCACAAACTTACTGCACATAAGAACTAAGTCACCGTGGTATAAGTTGGGTGGGATACTTTGACTCGACTGCGTGGCACGGTCTGTGCAGATCGAAGTCCAGGCGAACAACAAGGCGAACAATTTCTAGCTTGTAAAATTCCCACGCCTTCCAGTCCAACACCAACGCTCAGCTCATCATCAACCACTACTTTTTCAGTCGGTAACGACAGGAGCCTTATCCTGAAAACGAGGCCTACTTTTCGTTGATAAGACTCAACTCAACCGGTATTTCTCCCGAGGAAGCAGTCGCCTCTAAAATGACACGCCAAATCGGGCTTGGATCTTGAATGTCCCCAAAACCCAAACCCCAGGGCGCTTGACTTCTCCATAATCTATTCCTTGTTCTCCACACACATCCATGCACAATCCCCGCGCCTTCACGATGTCTCCGCCTAGCGGCGACTTCTCCTGTACCTGTGCTAGCGCAAAATGTTATGCACAGCTCACTGGAGCCGATATTGCGAGCAACACCCCGGAGGAGAGATCTAATATCAACAATGAAGCCGTCACTCAGGCCATTCGGGCCTTCTCCAAAGACTGCTTCGTTCTGAAGAACGAACTGTATAAAACTCTGAACGAGCTCCAGACTTTCGAGTCGCGTCTGAATCTAGATCCTGCCCTTGCGAAGTCATTCAAGGAATGTATCACCGTGAGTGAGCGCCATTCTTCGATCATCATCGATTATCTTCCACCCTTCTCATCCTGTGCACAGGAATATGGGCTTCTCCTCAAGAGCGCTCAATCCTTTGCTAGCTATGCTGCGGGACGCACTTTGAATTGTAAGCGCGTATGTACCAAGGGCGATGTGCATAACTAGATCACTATCAGTCTACATCAATATTGTCGTTCCCGCTGCTAAAGAGGGTGTCTCGAAAGAAGAACTCACGGGGATTATTCAGAAACTTATCACCGTACGTTATAGTTTCCGAATTCACAAACAGCGTCATCCTCATAGAGATCAAGTCGAAGCCTTCCCCAGATGTTCGGAATTCTCGAGATCATCTCGGCAAGCTCCGGAAATCCCTCGAGAAGTTTACAACGCAATTTGACCCTGCGATTGGAAAGACAGAGCTATCTGATTTGGACCTTACCGCCGCCAATGTCAAAGTAGCTCGGTGCAAAGCAGAAATAGCGGAGTGGGTTTCAAGTGTCTCATAATTGCTTATGCCAATAATTCCCCTTAGGCATCGACGGAAGGTAACAGTTCCTACAAAATCCCTGACTAGTTTTTCTCCGAGTTGTTCACGTTTGTGCAGGTTGACCGCCTCCTCGCCGTCAGCGACGAAAACAAAGACAAGGCCTTGGATATGATCGTGCTGCTTTTGCTGATACCTGTCGTGAACGTGCTGAGCTTCATTTATTTGATTGTGTGGTTGATCCTTGCGTTGATCGGAATCTCCAATCTAAGAACCATTTCTAGGACTGGGTTAGACCTTTGGGTCGGGCTCCAGAGGTTCAACAGGCCCTTTTAGCCTTAGACGGTTAGTGGCTCTAAAAATTTATGTATACCTGATGTTCATCTCTACGTAGTCGCCCAGATTAATCAGAGACGGGCGGAGGAAGAACTCGAAGATTTGATGAGGGAGAAGACAAGCCCTGTTACTTTGAAGTTCAAAATCGAGTCTATGATCGACCGAGTCAGTTCGATGGGAGCTAGGCTCGCCATGATGCCAAAGATCTGTGAAGAAGCGAGTCTTTCCGGTGATTGTGCAATTCCATTTCTAATTTTCTCTCTTTTTAGGTCATTAGCAAGACGTCCGAGTTCAAAACATTCCTTGATACCAAGCAGAGCGTAAGTTTGCGATGTAATTTCGCCGCTGAATCGTCCAGGTTTAATTATCTGGTTAGAATGATCTGGAATTCATGCAGGATGAGATGAAGGGTTTGGAGTTATATGCCGACAAACTTTGCCGTCCAGTGAGGTCCGCTTTCCTTGTATTTGCTACGGCTGTGGAGTAGCGACGAGGCTCCGGCCTATGTTTGGAACTAATCTGACTCTGTAAAGTACAGTACATGGCGTTGTGTTCTTTCCTGTGACAGACCATCTTGTTATGGTTGTTATTTATCATGCACTTTTTGACGGATAACAGTTGACGGATAACAGGGGTGGGTTGGGCCTGATGCCAATCGATATGCCACTGCACAGGCAGGCGCACCGGCGCCGAGGCGAGGCTGAGTGCCTAGAGTATGCCTAAGCCTCGTAACCCAAGGCTCGGTGGCAAAAGACTTAAACTTGGGTGAAGGCTTCCTAACGATGATAACCTGCGATTGAAGGGTACGGTAAAAGCGCAAGATACGGGTTATACGCGGTATACCGACTGATCTAATGTTCAACGTTGAACGTTCAACAACGAGGAGGATAGCCTGGATCCACGCGTGCTTACTCTTCTTCAATTTGAATCCGTGGCGTCTGACGTGCGACTATTACATATGCATATAACCAGTTGAAGAGATGGTAGATCTTGAAGAACGTGCCTTGGAGTTGGCCGCGGTAGGCCTTGTGGTTCCACAGCAACCTATGAATTAGCAGGTGCGAAAAGGCATGTTTCTTTTAGATGATCTCGCAATCACGAGTGACTGTAAAAGCAGGCCTAAAATCCATGCATTTAGGTTTGATCTTAGCTAGCGATAGACACAGGGCAGGGGACTGATATGATACAGAAATCTAACAACAGAGATAGAAATTCAACAAGACGGATACTGTACAAGCGGTTACGTACGCCCTACCCTCCCTGCCGATGGGGTTTTGGTCTAGAAATAGGGCCCATTATACTTGCAAGCTTTCCGGAGGACCGAGATAACTTGGTTTAAGGCCCCCGGTATCTATTGACATTGAAAAATCCCCGATTCGTCGATACACAGAAATTTGAGGTGGTCGATCGGAAGATTTTCATCCAAGTGGACAGGGAGCGAAAAGAGATAGGGTTGAGGGTAAAGCCAAAACGAATCTGTCAGAAATAGGGGCCTGAGAGACGAGAATTCTACGCACTGATGATGATTTTTTGAACAACCACAGCGGGTTCAATCATGTGCAGCTATACGAGGGGAAATTATGATCGTCAGCTATTGTCGAACTCAGCGGCCATGAAGGCCGGGTAGATCGGAGACAGGTAACCCAGCGAACATGTGTGAAGGGGGTGGACCCACCTTGAGCGTATGTGCACCAGGTTTCAAGCCACCAAACCTGGTGACAACCGAAACGACTGAATTTGCGACAAACCCGTCCGGGCCGCCCCAAGCTGCAGGCAAAGAACCAGGAGCAGAAGCAGGAATGAAGCGGCTCGTTTGAGGAGAGAGCGAATCAATTTGTACGGCGTAAGCCAGCGGTCTGTCGACATCGTTCGCGTTCAAAGAAGGTGCAAGGTATGTCGTTACCGTGACGTTCCCAGATCCGGAGATGGTGTTGAAGTTGTAGAAATCGTATTCCCTAGTTTAACGAAAAGAAAAAAGGGGTGTGAGCATGGGTATGGAGATCCAGACAGATATACAAGAGACCAGGAACACGTTGTATGGGGTCAGAGAAAAAATAACAGTGGCTTCCGTGATGGCTGGGTTGAAGGAATAGGAAACGTCAAGAACGTCAACCTCAAACTGGTATCGCGTACCAGTATTCTTAACATACATGCACATACGAATGGGGATGGAAGACAGAGAAGAAGAATAGATGGGACGTACAGAGCAGGACCAGCGCCAGCCGTGAAATTATTTCCGCCGTTTCCCAGGCGAGGCCATGGAGTGACCGCGGATTGTGTACGTCCGTAGCTTGGAAGTTCCGTCCATGACACTCCAGAGGCATTGGTACGACGTGTCGTGTGAGCTGCTTCGATGGAGATCGCACCGTCACCCTCAACAAACCCTGTCAGGGATAGTCAGAATTTCGAGAATCATATCAAGAGGTTAGGTGTGGAGAAGATGCCAAGAATAAGAGGAAATGAACGCGTAACTCCAGACCCATCGAGAATATAAATTTGGATGGAGGCTACTTTTGCAGTTCGGAAAGACAGCTGCTTATTTCTGTTGGGAGGACGCCTGGAACACACCTTTGAATCCAGCTGGGAGTGTGTTTTTGTTTGCAACAACGTTGACCGTAACAGAAAGGTCAGCCTGACCCGATGCTTTGGCGGTGAAGGTGAGGACTGCGTTATTCTGTCCTGCTGCCAGCTGAGACCAATCCTTGACACTGACAAACACGCGTTGCTCCGGGGATTTGGCAGAGACAGACCCCTGCTCTGGACTCAGTTGCAGCCAGCTAGAACTCGATTTCACGGTGAATGTGAACGACGCCGGTCCACCGGCGCCTACGTCAATGTATCGATTTGGGAAAGTCGAGAACGAATCCAGGGTAATCGAGGGTGGTGGGCAATCGTAGCCTTGTGCACACTGATTGGGGTTATCACCAGGCCTGGGTAGAATAATACGAGAAAGAAGTCGAGATGAAAGAATGGGGTGATGGTGAGTGAACAGATAACAGAAGTCAGAAACAGGGTGTTATCTAAATTAAAAGGACTGTGCTTACCATGCACCGGGGGTGCCTTCTGGGACAATTCTCATCACACCAGATAGCGCTTGCTTCTTAGGCTGTACGCGAGTGATTGGGGGCATTCTAGAAGTATACGATCAGCATTGTTTTAGGAACGAGATGAACCAGATCTGCGAAGACGTACGTGTTAGCCAAGGGTTGCTGCCAGTAGTAGTACCCAAGATCTGTTTAATAAACCGTTAAGTTAAATTTTGAATGGCATGAACGATCTGGGGTGACAAACGGGTTTGGTCCATCATGCTGTCCAGCGCGGCGAACGACGGTGAGCGATCTAACTTAAGCAAAGTTTCACGGAAATGAACACTCACTGGTTCCATTTGCCTGGGTGAAGAATCCGTTGTTAGTCAAGGATAAACATAACGGAGAAGGGATAGGAATACTCCATGCAAACGAGGTAACTTGAAGGAAAACACACCGTTTAGAAGCTTATGGTATTGCACCTCAAGGTCGTAATCTGTCTCGAAATATTCTTCCACCTGGTCAGCAAGATCGTTGGTGCTCAGCTAATTGTAGAGAAGAACATCCGATGAGCCTGGCAAAATGCGAGATTGCGCCAACTTACGAGAGCTTGTGAAGCACGGAGATTGTTCTTTCCCGCAGAGATCAACTATCGACGAGTTTGGTCAATGCAAAGTTCGAATACAACAGGTAACGACACGGTACCATTCGGCCAACATTAGCACTCGCGAGGACCGGGTGGTGGACGAGTTGGAAGAATGCGGGCTTCGTTCCAGAAGGCAGTTTGTTGTAAATTGCTGTTGAAGCTTTTTCGAGCGTGTCCCATGCCGCAAGAACGTTTTCGGCCCTATTGCAAACGTCAGTCGTCCTCTGAAAGGAAAATTGTTCAAACACGTCCAACATACTCGCGGTAGTTGATTAGACTGTACGTGGTTGAGTTCAACAATTCCGGTTTCCTGCGGGAATTGAACCGTGTCAAATTTCCGACAATTTCGGTGACTGATTGCGCCTCGGAATCCGAAAGGGAAAACTCGCGTTGACCCCAGGCGGCCACGAAGTCGTCGAGGTTTGCGGGATTCCATCTTGTGGCATTCCAGCCGTAGTTGATGAAAAATTCAGTCTCCCGTTCATATGGCTTTAAGTCGCCGACGTTGACGATCCAAACGCGGACAGCATTACGATCGACGGCGAGGGACATTTGCTCGTAAACCTTTCGGGCGTTCAGGTTGTTCCGCTCGCAGGGGAATGATAGGCTTGCTCATACCTTGGAGATTTGCGTAGACTAAGAGGAGAGTCAGATTTTGCAGAATATTACTTCAAGGCGCCAGAACATACCGTGATCCATTTATAGTCACGCGGATCACCGACCTAGAGGGCGGTTTTAGGAAGTTGCGAGTTAGAGGTCGATACAACCTACATAATCAAACTAATTTTTTTTTAGTTTCAGCGAAGGAGTGAAGAGAGGAGCACATACGTGATAGTAAACACCGGCACCTCCAGTTCTGTTGCGTTCAGATTCAATGGGGAATCGGCGAACGTTGCCCCAGCTGGAGGTCGCGAGCATAATCAGTACAAGTGAGGTGCTAATTTAGGCGCCACTCACTTATCATCGGACCAGAGGAGGGTGACATAGTCCGGAACTCGCATCCCATCATCGTAATAACCTTCGACTTCCTTGTCTGAAGTGGAGAGGGTCAGATTCATCCATTAACGCGCATATATGCTACGAAAGCTCACGTACAGAGAGTCCATAATTGAGGGATAGTGGAGATATCGTAGTCTTCGCCATAAACTCCCTTGAAGATTTCAGTTTGATCCTCAACCACTTGTTCGAGGAGTGCGATGTTGGTCTCCTCCGACAATGGCGCTAGTAGCAACAGTGAGGTCCCTCTTCGGCAGAAATCTCAGGAAAGCACTTACTGTCTCCGAAACCTCTCATTCCCAGTGTATAGTAAGACTCGAAAGGCTTAGCGCGCTGGACACCATCACGCCAGTACTTCTTAATAGTAGCATTATTGTTTAGATAGTCCCAAGAACCCTTCTCGAAAATACTGAATTCGTTTGGAGTGGATCGCATCATTGGCTCTTGATGACTATATTGCCTCAACTTGCGATCCTATGGGAAACGGCGAACGTCGTACCTCGTGCCCATAACGACGCCGTAGTAATCAGCAAAGAACTGGTTTTGCGGATCATCAACAGCGAATGCACTATGCGCAGGTTTAACAATGGATTCTCTCGAATTTGACGCGCATGAACGTACCTCCCCCACATAGCAGGCCACAAGTAATTACCCTTCATTCGGAGTATCAACTCAAACCTAGGAGATCAAGTTATTTCTCATTCCAGAGATAGCTTCACGAACAACTTACAGCTTGTTATAGAACAAGTGGTTAAAAGGCGAACCCATTGCAGCAGACCCGGTACCGTTCGTGAATTGTTCCATAGCCCAATTTTGAAGGGCGGGTTGTTCATCGTTTAAGAAGATACCACGGTACTGGACGGTTGGTGATCCATGCGAGCATCCAGAGGATTCGACGTGAAGTTGAGATTGGTGGGGTGTCGGAACATCAGCCCACCTAAGAAAGCATAATCAGCATACGATTCGACGAAATAAAGGGGAACATATCAAAGGCCAAGAGCACGATAAAATAGTGACGGAATCATCTCCGCTTCCATCGGCAACGCCACATCAAAACCAACGGCGATGTATCCACTCAAAAGTCATAAAACCGCACGAGCGGATACCACAGAGCAACAAGACCGTTCGCCGAATGATCCACAAAAGAAGCATATAATGCAATGACACACGGAGCAGGTGGGGTGGTACAAGCGAAACAGATGACGCAAATGCAGTGAAGGAACGATGCAGCCCAAGTCCAATGACGAAGTGCAACCGGTCCAAAAATAGACAACGAAGATCCGCGAAGGGACAGAAACGACCCACTCACCAGTACCAGGGAGAGACGCCTGTGAGAGGATAGAAGAAGCAGAGAGTCAGTAAACTGTATGGTCCCAACGTAGGATGTGCGTCATATGAACACGGTGAAGTGGTGGGTAAGAAGTAAAACGGACACGTCGAATGACGCGCGTAAGGCGGAAGACGAAGAGGGATACTGACATACGGCAAAATGAAGGTCGAGCGAAATAGCACGGAATAGAGAGCGGAGAACGAATAAAAATTGCCAAGAAAAGTGAAGTAAAACCCACCAAACTGCTCCGAATGATCATACAACGCAAAAATTGTTCCTCTCTTGTCCGCACCAATGATGACATACGCGCTGTCCACACCCGGGAGTGGGTTGTCAACCTTCGTGGACAGAAACGATTCCCAGTTGCCTTTGATAGAGGAGACATCCAGCTTGGTGTTTTTCACAACTTCGTCAATCAGACTTGAGTGTCCCAAAGTACCAACGATGATGACAGAAGTATCTTTAGCCGTAGTGGTCGTATCGGCGACAGCACTACTTGACGCAGTTGCGTTTGCAGCTGACGAGATGGGATCAGCGACAGCACTACTTGACGCAGTCGCGTTTGCAGCTGACGAAGTGGCAGAATCCGAGTCTGTGGAGTTAGACGCAGGCACCACAGCACGCGCTGTAACGTTACTGCCAGCGGATTCCGGGGTTGTCGACGATTCGATGGCAGTAACCGTATAGTTAGACAACTTGGGCTTCTCATTGGTCACCTTTTTGATATCATCCACGAAATCCGATGCAGCCCTTTGAACACCTGGCCAGTCGTCCTGAGAAATTAGGATTGGCGTGGCCTTTCCGCCAGAAACGATAGGAAATGAGGACCCAGAAGATTTGAACAAGACGCAGGTGTCTTGACCGATACTTTGAGCACCTTGTATGTAGAACAAGGTGCTGCAGAGAACCGCGAGGATTGCCCCCGCGCGCGATAGCATCGTTAGTGGCCGCAAAACTCGAGGAAGGATAGGGAGCTAGAGAACAACCCCTTTTGCGAGGCCTTTGATGGAATGGGAGTAATCAGTGGTCAGTCAACGAACAGCTTAGAGTACGAATGAGACAACTAACGTCGGGAGTAGGGAAGCACGGAAGCGCAACGAATGTCTCTGGTATTTAAACACGAAGCAGAATCCACCTGCTACGTCGCATCCGCGGAGCGGTCCAACGATAAGGCACTTGCAACATGGTGAACTTGTGGCCTCCAATGACTAGTGGGGAAAACCTCGGGATGTGGGGAGTCCTACGGGGACAGAGCGGAATCAGTGGATTTTCAGGATGACCACCTAGGCAAGGAGATGCAATTTTAGAAAGAAGGTAGAATAGACGGACCTAAGAATCTTCTTCAAATACACGGAGCCAAGGATGTTGTGATGAATAACCCAAGGCCGTTTATGCTGACGGCGCAGTGTGACGCATCCGCTGTCTCGCTGGCAGTACTGAACTAGGAGGTGGTGACGACAAGCAACCTGGAGAAACATTCGAGAGTTCATAGTCGTCGAGCATGGAAGCTGAAATACCGATCAAAGGGAGAGGACCTGACACGCATCAGAGGCACAAGGTCGATTTTCCCTCTCGTTAGAAATTGCGCGTGGTTGTATTTGAGCGGGGGTTGGTCTATTCCGGTCGTGAACTTGCCCTTCCCAAATTCTTGATGTTCTTCACAATTTGGACATTTGAGCCCCTGACGTTTACCGCCACCTCGAGCACCAGATCATAGACTTATTCCAGGAGGGGTTATTTCAAGACTTATTCTCCCTCCAGAGCCACCTACTCGAAGACGTCGTTAAAAGTTCCGTATGGATTAAATGAATAGATTCGACTTACTGGATTGCTGTCCTGGTGGGCCACCCCTCTCCTCGTACATTTGCGATCTTTCCACTTCATCCTATCTTAACGCGCGCCACTTTACAGATTCGAAGATTCCCCGGTACAGGATTGTACCGGTGGTGTATGGAACACATGTTCCAAAGACGCCCGAACCTACACATTGCCCTCCCAAAGACCTCAACACTGGACGTTCCGCGCTTGCGTCGACGATTCTTAAACGCCACAAATGCGACCTAAGGCCGTCACCAACATGGCATCCGTTGGGTTGAGTTAAAGTCAGACATGCAGCCCCGATATGTTGGGCAGAACGAGGTCATAAGTTGTCGAAACGGCCCACCGGGAGTCCACGGATCGCGCCACCGTGAACAAGACCCGTGGACGCTAACGCGTGAACCAGAAACGAATCCGAGTGAGAATAAGAATATACTTGTTACACATTAAAGTCCGATGCAGCATAAACCAACACTGAAGGACGAAACGAGACTAAGAAGAAGAACCTAGTTATAGAAAAATCATTAATAAAAACCAAGCACTGAATGATGAAACGTACAGCGAAGAACCAGAATCCAAGTTCGTCATGTACCAACACCCAAACTATGCCCAGGCATTTCGGTCAGGAGGTCGCGATGACGACTGGTCATCCTGGAAACCTCCTTCACCGGTCGAGAACTGTAGTATCGGTTGCCGGGCGGAACCACTCGACTGCTGCCCCGCAAGTCCTTTCGATGCTGCAGCTCGATTCATCGCTTTATGCGAAGAATCCAATCCATCTATCGTGACGCCAGGAGGTAAGGGTTCGTCATCTCCATTATCCCATTCCATATCATCATCATCATCTGCAGGATCGTCGCTCAAAAATTGGGTCGCGGCTGGACCATCATCTTCGCTCAACCGAATGGCCCCTTCTTGTCGTGTCCACGTTTTCATTCTTGATAGTTTAACCAATGTCCAGATATATCGGAAAGAATAATCGATGAAGGTCAATGGAACAAGCACAGAGTCGTCGTAAGCAATCCACCGATGTGAGGAACAACCCTATATGCACTCACTGGTGTGACACAATCCTCTTCAATCCGTCCGCCCGCCTCCATAGTAGAAACAATCCACACATTGTGCATGTCGTCAACAACACAATCAATGCCAAGTTCCCGATAGGTTGGGGTTTAGGTGATTCCTTGGGTTCTAAACGAGAATCATACTGGGTCAATCACTATCCGAAGACGATGTATTGAAACTTACCTCCTGCTGGTGCCATTGGAGATGGTGGGTAAGATAAAGGACGAATCGCACGAGCGAGGGAGTAAAGTGTTCAAAATACTTGCGTTCTGACAGAACGCGCAGTAATACACGTGGGAAGGGGTTGAGAATAGATGGAAGAATGAGGTCAACCGCGACGCGAGCAAATTAGACGCCTGCACGCGACACCCAACTGTCGCTGCCAAGTACAGATCCCCTGTGCATGCTACTGTAGTGCCAAGGAGAGTCGACTGGCTCGTAGTGGCCATATTCAATATTCTTCCCTGGTATCAGGATGATGTTGAGCATAAGCCACTGCCGGCATCAACAAATTCAAAGTCCGGCGCTTAGCAACGATGAATCGGAAATTCAATTGTTGCATGATATCACCTCTCAACCTCACACTGCCATGTCCATGCCCTCACAGCAATCTCAACAACTGGTTCAAATGGTCAACGTTCAACTCAAATTTCTTTGGGACATAGTCCAAAGCCGCTACATGGTACAAGATCCACATTACATCAGAACACGACATGAAGATATCTGACGAAAATCATAATCAAAAAATTCTGAACAAAAGATCAAGCTAAAATTGGGGGATTGCTGGGCTAGTGTCTAGACCTCCTTGTGTATCTCTTTTGGCGGGGCTTGCAGCTTTCTTCTACAAGCTCCTCAAGGGACTTTTGACCTTCTGTGCGCTAACAATGAATTTGATTGTCAGAAGGGTAGATTTTATATTGCTGATGTAAAACTCACCTCAAGCTGGAACTTCCAAATTCTATATCCCCTTTTGCCCTTGGTTTCATATGCAGCTTTTACAAGGTATAACCCATCATACCTAAACCTGGAGAAAGCATTTTAAGATGGTGATCAAATATGTAAGGAGGGAAACTACTCACCCCTCAATAGGGGCATACTTGGACCTGCAATGAGCCCCTCTGATCACCCTGACAGGCTTTTGCAGTTGATAGGACTTCAGGAGCCACTTCTGGCTATCTCCCCATGGTTGATCCTTGGTTTGAGGCTTAGGATAAGGACCCCAACCAGAATCATCTTGCCCTCCAGCTCCAGTGTATTCACTGAATTATAAAAGATCAATTTGTTACTTCAATATGTTAAGAGTTAAGAAAGGGACTTACATGATGTTGCCCATATCAACATCATCTTCATATCCACCAGAAAGTATAACTGATGCAGCTCCATCTGTTATCCTTCCACCAACTCCTGACTGCAATGGGCGATGAACCAGTTTATCAGACAATTCCTGTCTAAAGAATGACTTAATACTTTTCCCCTGAGTAATAACCAGAGGACATACCTATTCATGAATAGATCTCCAACTTTAACACTTGGTATATTCCCATATCCCACATCCTGCCCCATGAAGTTAGGGTGATACATTGTTGGATCTTGGGCAAACTTGGCTCTCCTAGGGAATAAAAACAATTCTTAGTCATTGTCAGAATTATATCAGACCAACATACAGTTGTTCAAGTCCCATGGTGAGCTTGGTGGAAGAAAAGGGTATAGATGATTAAAAAGAGAGGGAACAAAGGGCTGGTTAAAGAAACAGAGAGAGGGTATCTTGGGGGAAAAGGAAGCAAGACAATGGCCCAATTTCCCCTCCTTATATACCTTCCCAGTTTCATTTCCTGACTCAGCATGACTCATCTTCTGACTCAGCACATTCCCACACACAGCCTCATGGCAGTGAAGAAATTGAATTAGAAATGATCTGCTCCACCCATTTCAGCAACTTATCTATCCTTGTGGACCAGAGAACCCCCACTTTGGTGGCACCTTTCCACCACATTACCACCACAATGCCAATAAGAAGGTCAAGCAGTGGTATGCAAGTCATATTTTTCCCATCATTACCAATCATCTAGACATGTGGTCCAATTCTCCCCATGGTTACCAATTGTAATTGTTCTACCCAGTTAGGATCCCCACCAACTCTGGTCTGCTGATCCTTATATTCTCACTATCTCCTTCTGTTTCTCACATGCCCCCCTCAGGCCCTTATATAGGTAACTTGGCTGATGTGCCCACCACTTGATTCTTGCAAGAAGTGCCAGGACTGGTCTACAGTGTGCAACTATTGAACCAAAAGGCAGAATACACTATCAATTGCAGTGGGGTCACATTCTCATCCATGTCCAAACAATATCTGCACACATGCTCCAGTGATCAAGAAGAAAGACAGGCAGAAATCACCAACCTGGACACCAACAAACCATCCACCATCCAATAATACTACATATCAAACTACTATATATCACATATGTATTCACTACTAAAATACAAAAAAATGAGATTATACTATATCATATGCATGAGTATGAGTGGATGTATGGTCTGTATGTCTGGAAGTATATGATGTTTTGTTGTTGTCAGTCAGTAGTAGTACCTAAACAAAAGGGAGCACAGCCGTCATCAATCCATGAGATAACAAAACAGAGAAGATGAGGAGAGAGACGAAGAGGCCTACCATGTTATGTTACAAGTCCAATCAATATCACAAATCCACATATATCACAAAAACTGGAGAACGAAGATCCACAACAATCCAACACCTAATCACATCCATCATCCCCCTCACCCACATGGAGACCAGCTCTCCCTCCTCCCTACCGAATAGCACACTTCTCAAACAACCCCTCCCTCCTCTCCTCCTTCTTCGGTCTCCCCCAAACCTGCCACATCTTGATAGTCTCCTCCCTCGGACACACCGTAAACAACTTCTCCCCATCAGGACTCAAACAACTATGTGTTATAGGTCCTAAATGGGCTTTCAACGTTAACAACCTCTTCTTTGTGGGATATTCGTGGACAGCAATAGCGAATGTGAGAGGTGTGGATACTTGTTTGAAGGGTTGTCGGTTGGGGGCGGGACCATTTGTTAAGGCTTGAGTGCCGGAAGAGGAGGTGGAGGAGGTGGAGGCGTTGGGAGCATGTCGAGACCGTTTGGGGATGGTGAATGAGGATCCGTGCGTAGAGAGGAGTTCTTTGCAGTGAGGTGACCAGTGTAAAGAGAGAACCGAGGTGTTGAGGGAGATAGTTGAGAGAGGTTCGGGTGCTGGTGCATTGGTAGTTGCATTCCAGATGTTGATGTTCCCATCCGGTTGACACCCACCCGTGGCTAGAAGCTCGGGCTTCCATGGGCACCAAGCGAGCGCCTAAATAAGAACGAAGGAAATTATTAGCGCTTCAAGTTCTAAAATCGAGAGATAAATCAAAACCCCTACCTTCACAGACGAGCAATGCCTCATCTTATGTCCTTGTGTCCCAACCTCATTCACCGTCTTCCCCATCCTCCTATCCCAAACACACACAGCTCCGTAAACATCCGCACTAGCCAAGTACGTCCCATCCACACTCCAACTAACAGCCAACACATTCCCACTTCGATGTCCCATAACATTCCTTCCTCTACATCGCTCCCTAATGTCCATCAACCCAATGGTACCATCGTGGTACCCAACCGCAAGGAGGTTCTCGTACCAACTTAACCCACCCACACTCGAATAATCATGATCAATATTCGAAGTGGACCATACGAGTGGGTTAACACTGGAATCCCTCGCAGCGTCCCAAATCAACACACTCCCATTTGACGTCCCACACGACAACCAATACTCCCTCCCCGTCGACGAACCCCCACCACTCTCACTACCTCCCGAGATATTCCGATTCCCAGCACCACCCCATTCAATAACTCTCGGCGCACCCAAATGCCTATCAACCCTACACAGCAACGAAACCTTCTTCGTATTCAAATTCTGATAAAAAATCTCGTTATGGCAAGCCACAGAGATTAAATTCTTCTTGGACCATGAAATTGGGTATGCGAATGGATCATCTGATATACCCGGTCCGTCCAATGTAAGAACACATTGTTTTGCTTTGGAAAGGTTTTCGGAAACTGAGACGGGTTTGATTGGAGGTGGAGTTTGGAAGAGTGTGGATGCGTTACGGCGGAGCATTCCTAGGACATTGGAGGTATCTTTGGATGAAGAGGACGAGGAGAGGGAGGAAGCTGAAGAGAATGGGTCGTCGTTTTCCTTGTAGGAGAGAATGCGGTCGTCTACAAGCCCGAATTGACGACTGATACGATTAGTTCGAGGTGTGACGTTGAGAGGGATAGACATCTTGGGGCGTTTCGGTACGAATCGGTCAGGCTACGCATTGTAATTAGCATGATATATCGATCAAGGAAAAGGAAAACCACCCACCAGATCAGTTACACCCCAACTGTCTCCACCCGTGAGTGCCACCTCTTCATCACCCAACTCCTTCGTAAAATCAAAAGAAGCCACACTCGATCTCTTCCGCTTCAACGTCGCAGATTTCGACGATGAAGGCAGCGAATACGTTCTTGTTCGCTTTGCAACCACTCCGCCTGATACTGTGGTTGTAGGTCTTCCACCACTCCGGATGGGAGTTTGAAAGAGAGCTGGTAGGGGTGGACCATAAACAGTGTTGAAGGTAGATATAGATGGGTTGTTGCTGTCAAGCATAATCACAAGGGTAGGTTAGCTGCTTATCTCTCGGAATGAAGCTACTCCACCGCAATGGAGTGAGCGGAAAAGAGAAAGCACGTACGATGTCATCTTGAAACAATAATCGCAGCCGAGTGCGCGCAAAGTCTACGAGTTTGAGGGATGGCTGGGGCCGCGCGCGAAATGTGAGATAGATTGAAGATTTGAAGGGACTCGAGGTCTTGAGACAGCGGAACGAAAGCAAAAGCAAAAGCTATATCCCAACCAGTCGGTGTGGCAGAGAGCGAACGAACGAAAGCACCAAGCAACAGCGACGCGTGCGCTGCGTCAAACGTAGGACTGAGTCACTGGAAATGAGATGTGGTTGTGGCTGCAGCCTGCCAACACTAGTCGACGTCCCAATCTAAACACCGACGCTAGTCCACTTGACAGCAACTCCGAGAGAGGACTCTGAATCGGGCAACGAAAACGAACTTAGAACTAGCCCAACAACCACAACAGCCGTGCGAGCAATCGTTTCCGTATCGAGGTAACAGCAGACTTTGAGGCTCTTGGGCTCGGGGCAAGGGCAAAAATCAGAACCTGCCAGAAAAAAAGCCCGTCAATACCCGTAGCGTAGCGGTGCCAGCGTATCGACTGGATATGGCTTACGCGTATGAATGTACAAATAACCCTGTACGCCTTCCAACTTCCAAGTTATGAATTATCCGCGGGTTGTCCAACGTCAACGCGTGGATGTATGCGGTCGTCAACGAACTTGCGAACTCGCCCGTCGTCGTCGCGTTGTGTCGTGAAAGGGAAAGACAGCCGGTGCGAAATCGGGAAAGGGTGGAATTTGAAAACAGGTGGCGGTTTGCGTGAACTGCCGCGCCACCGCCCTTGCCGATTGCTTCCTGCTCTCACGCCTCCCAATTTGGTAACCTCTGTGTGTGAAGCTTGTTTGTTTCGAATCCATTCGCCAAACAGTCTAGCTTTGTTCTGAATTGGGAAATGGAGGCACCAAATGGAGCTTTTGATTCCGTTCGCAATAAAATACGAGATATGAGATGAACCAATTTGTTACGCCGCCAAGTGATATCAATTTCAATTGGCGGAATCATATTACACTGCAATCATACCGGTAAGTGTTTACTACTTGTCATCACGAGGAATTAGGCGGCGAACACTCGAGAAACCCATGGGTATACCAAATAAGTCGAACAATGGTGAACGTTTATTACACGAGTGTAAGGATATGATGACATCGTAGGAATTAATTGAGCCTGGTACATACAAAATTTGGATGCACACTATACATTGTACAGTACAAGGAAAAGAGCTCTTCAAATTGGCTTGGGTATCAACTTCTTCGTCTGATCGCAACTTGGAAGGTGGTTACAGCAAGAGTTTCATGGTCAGGGAGGTGGAATAACTAAGTGAATAGGTGATAGGGGCTGATAGGGGGACGAGTCAGAAGTGATAATGACGATGGAAACAATATTCGGAATCATAACAGTGAACCATCATATGAAATACTCGGTCGTGGCGGGCGGCAAAAAAGGGTGCAAAAAGCGGAGTATGCGATAGATGGCAAATATGATATCGATATCGCAATAGCGGAAGAAAAATCAGGAATCAGGAATCTTAAGGGAACCCGGGATTGCAAAAGGAATCTCAACACGGGAAGGAGGATATCAAGAACATTTGGAATATGTGGAATAAGTTGGAATTTGGATGGGATATTTGGGATATGGAATATAAAATGGATGGGATAATGGGATGGGATATGTCGACAATAAAGTAAAGAAAAAAATATACTTTGAATGTATGCATAATTTTGAATCGAATGGTGGATGCGGATAGAAGTGTTCGAATCGAGAAACGGAAGTGTGCGCATATGAAGAAGGGAAAAAGACAATGAAATAAAAAGGAATCAAAAGGAAATGACGAAACCATCCACCCAACATCTGGACAGCACCCCCTCCACAACTTCCCCGCCTCTACCTAATAGTCGACGAACTCAAAAAACTCGGCTGTCTCTTGACCTCCTTCCTCTTCTGCCAAACATCACACAAATGCAACTTTCCATCCCCCGGTACCGCAACAACCATCTTCGTCCCCAACGGATTCATCACACCCCCTTCAATAGGTTTATCCGAAACCGATAGGGTGGTCACATGTCTTAACGATGGATACGAATGAACTTGAATACAATTGCGTGTGGGGGTTTGTGGCCAGACGAGGGTGGTGCTTTGAGATTGAGATTGTTGTGAGGAGGAGGATGTAGACGTTGTCGGGGTCAACATTCCGCTGAGAGTGTGGTTGTGATTGTGATTGTGCGAGTAGTGAGTGGTTCGTGGTGAGGTAGGAAGGATAGGGAAAGATCCATGTGTTGTCAAGAATTCTTTACAGTGGGGAGAAAAGTGGATCCCGGTGACTGAAGCGCCTAGTTCGAGCTTGCCGGGTATAGCAGCGTTAGAATGCGCATTGTTCGCGTTGACGTTCCAAAGCCTAACCACGCCCCGGTCATCACCCGATGCTAACAGCTTAGGCTGCCAAGGGCACCAAGCCAACGCCTACAAAAAAAAACAAATCGATCATGAGCATCAAAGTCCAACACGTAGACGACATCACTTACCCGTACACAACCCTCATGCTGCATCTTCTTCCGCCTCTGCACAAATTCACCCACATCAAGCGGAACTTTCTGCCTCGAATCCCAACAATACACAATCCCACTCTCATCACCGCTAGCCAACAACGTCCCCTCCACGTTCCAATCCAAACTCGTGATCCTCGCTTGATGCCTGGTAACCTTCCTCGACTGTTCCTTCATCTTGACAGTCGGACTAATCCGAGTATCATAATGTCTGATAGTCCCTTTTAACCCTCCAACAGTAAGCGTAGCTCCATTCCATCTCATAGATGAAACACCCTTCGTGGACCAACTGGATGTCTTCTTCTTCGCCTTGAGATCCCAGATCTGGATTAATCCAGTGGATGTACCCAACGCGACGACGTCAGGCTGGTCAGAACCACCGCAACAGATAATCTGTACGTCTCCATGACTTTCTTGAAGTTTGCAGAGTTGTCCGACTTCTTCATTACTCGTGATGTTCTTGTAATGGACTCGATTACCACGAGTGAACAAGAGCACGTTGTTGGGCGAACAACTGAGTAAAGAAGGTGGGTGTGCTCTGGTCTCCGATGTGGAGGAGTGGGTAGGAGGAGGAGGGGTGGGTGGAACCACAAGTGTCGGCGTGGTAGTTGTGATGGAACCGACTGATGTGATAACTCCAACATCAAGTCCAGCAAGTCCGATACCCATACTCCCATACGACGAATTCGCATCAGCAACATAGCTATTGTTCCCGCCCGTCGGTGTTGGTACCGACGTGACCACCGCCGCGACGGAAGACGAGGACGACGAGGAAGGCAACGAAAAATCAATGGTCGTTTTCGTACTCCTCAGAAAGTGTTTCGCCGAACATTCAGGGTATGCAGGTGTCGATGGTGACGAAGACCTCAACGAAGCATTCGAAACGCTACGCATTAATGCCATGCCGGAATGATGTGCCGCTATAAAGGACTTCCCTCCTCCATCGAATTCGGATGGGACACCAGTGACGGTGGAAGCACCTGGACTACAAGCTCTTGAACCACCTGCAGTGAAGGAAGATGCACGACTGAGTGGAGGTGGTGGTGCGACACGACGGTGGCTGGCAAATGACGATGATATGGTATCTCCGTGTAAGGATGTCCGCGGTTTCGGCAACCTATCGAGCTATAACAAAATAAATCCACGCGTCAGATCGACTGTATACTCATATCCAATAACAAGAACAGAAACGAATGGATGAAACGATCAAGCGCGTGGTTCAATGTGGCGGGCGCGCCTAGCGGCGGGTGGGCGGGTAAATCACTCACCCAGCTGGTAACGGACAACAAACCCGAGAACGACGCCGATGCGCCCAAAGAAGTACGTGGCTTCTTTCGAGTTTCAACAACAGCGGCTTCATCTGGGTTAGATAGGAGACGTTTACGAGCGCCCGTCGGTGTGGAGGTCATGATTTAAATCAACCCTCGCGGTTTGGACAGCGCGGTGTGGTCGGTGGTGGTGAGGTCGGTATTACAATGATAACTTGTACATGCACAACAAGTTGAGTAATACAAACCACCAGGGCAAGGACGCGCGCGACGGGCGATTCGGAGAAGGAGGAGAAAGGAGAGGAGGAGTGGGTGGGGCGACTTGGGAAGGTGGCAGGGAGGTAGCTTTTCACTTGGGAAATCCTTCGCCTGTCCAGGCCCAGGTTTGATCGGATTTTACCACCACACGACCACCGTGTTGTTTGTCTCCAATGGTCCTGCCAAACACTTACCTTTTCTGGCCAATCCGCTCACCCGGATTCTTAATTTCACCTTCGTACAAAATCACCCGCTGTCGCCGACGCGACGCACACTATGCAAGACAGCAAGAAAACTTGTAAAGAATCGGGAGCATATATTATTCTAAATTACCAATTCCTCGGCGCCACATCACTGATTGGCCTCTCAGTTGCCTGACGCCCTCTTTGACTCTGATTCCAATTCCGCCAAAGTATGGGCATACACTGCCCAAGCATAATCAACGATCACGCTTTGCGATGGATGAAGTCTTTCTCGCGCTTCCTCCACAGTGACGAGATGACTGACGAAATGTAGTTCATCCGGCATTCCCGTGTTTTCCTCTCGTACCTAACAGTGCCCACCATCATCCAGATATATAAGGAAGAAGGACCCACGCACACAATAAGAATAAGACAAGGGGGTAACCCGATTGGGATCAGTCCAAGGGGGCCATCGATGTCGATGAGAGGCGTCAAGACCGTAAACCCAAAGTCGAGATGGGGAAGGAGAAAAAACGATCGGATCGATTTGGATTTTGGATTGCGTGCGTGATGGTGAAATCCCGGAGGTCCCACCCAGTGTAGGCCACATATCCAGAAACGCGTTGGTTCCAAGCCGTAAGTGATCATGAGCATGTGTCCGATTGTACGAAGGTTTTACACGATTCCAGGTGCCAAAGCCATGGCGATGTGTACCATGTCCAGTAGACACACGCATCCGATGAACAATGTCAAGTCGATTCCAAACAAAGCCGTCAGCATAAACTCTTTCCACTTGAACAATGCAGATTCAATTGAATGTATTTACTTACCGCATCTTCAGGTATCTCACCCACATACCATAATGTGAGGTATTCCCCAGCAACAGCCCCTTTAGGCATAAACCCAAGAATACCACCCCAAGAAGTCATTTGCATAAAGATCGGTTCGGTATTCAACCTCTTCCTCGCATCTTTATCTTCTGGCGGAGCAGGTGCACGCGTCGGTATCTTCAACGGTAAAAACTGTGCCCTATATCCCGACTAAATCCAACATCTCCATTCAGATCCCGATACCACACAAATATTAAACCCAAAAACAAAGGCTTACCTCCTCATATGCCTCCCTCAACGCACAACTCTCAATCGTCTCCCCAATATCCTTCCTTCCTTTCGGTAAAAGCCAATACTCATTCTTACTATCCCAAATAATCACAACCTTTTTCGTTTCATGTTGGAATAAAACCATTCCTGCTCCTGTTACGAAGTTTTGGGAACACCATAATCCATTTGGGACTATGGGTGTTGACCATTCGGATTGATTGGTAGGCCGAGAGCTAGTAGGACGTTCCGGTGAGGATTTCGATGGTAAGACTGGTGTGGGTGTGGGTATGATTGCCGGTGGACCAGCAGGTGTGGGCTGGGACTCGGGGGAGCCGCCAGCTGCAATGCGCGCTAATTCACTGCTGCTACTACCGCTACTAGCACCCAGGCCATCTGGCGATATCGATAGCTTCGATGTAACACCCCGAATCCGAGTGAGGAGAACACACCTTCCCGTCGGTTCTGGCTCTGAACCGAACTTAGCCTTGAGCTAGCTTTTGATTTTGATTTTTTGGTAGAAAAGAACATGGTATACGTAGTACCGGTGATGATGATGATGATGACGGTGACACGCGAATGATGATACAATCAGGATTGAAACTGTGTAACTTGATATCACGATCGTAACTTGAGGGAGATTGGGTATAAGGTCGAGGAACGGAACTCGAAGCCTGCGGCTCGAAAAGACTCGAAGTCAAGGAGGAAAGACAACCCTCAAAGCATTCCAGAGCCATAACTTATGCTGTCCTGTACTGGTAATCGGTGCCGAAAGATAGGAATAACCCCGTAAGCTATCAGATTCTGAGTGATGTGAGTTAAGGCCGACGTCATGGCAGTGCAGATGGATCCGGAGGAAGCGTAAACCAAGGTGTTAGAACTTAGAAACTGTTACTCAGATCCGATACACTCGGAAACGAGCCGCACGCCAGCGTATTCGTCAACACAAAAATCCTATAATCAATCTGGTCATTACAGCCGTGAACAGGTCGTCAACGTTACAGAAAGAACCGGTCGTAAAACAGAACTCATCAAAAGGTCGTACGGGGGAGGATAAGTTAACTCGTCCAAAAAAATAATATCATGAACCCACGAAAAGTCCAAACAAACACAGAAAAACCCAAGCATCCATAAGTAACTCTTACAGTCGCACCACCACCATAAATCCAGGAAGTTCCACACCAAAATCAATCAATACACACCCGCGATTCCCAAAACAAGCACCGCAAGAGTCATCACAACCGAGGGTGTAAAACCGGCTTGCAATGTCAATACATTACGACTCGCAGCATTGGGGTTTGGTGTTGGCGTTGGCGTAGGTGTTGGTGAGATCGAAGGGGCTTCACCGTCTTGCTCGGAGACGTTACCAAAGACGGCACTTCCTAGTGAGCAGATCTTTTGGACACCTGAGAGAACGGCGGGGAGGTTGTCAGTTTCGATGACGTCGGTTTGGTTGGTTTGGATGAAGCTGATGGGATGGGAGGTGTGTTAGAAGAGAAGCGTAGATAGAAAGGAGAAGAAGAGGAGAGGAGGAGAATGGAACGTACCAGTCGACGCATTGGGGAAAGACGGCTTTGAATGTGTCTGTGCATGCACATCTTATGACGTCGATGAAAGCGCCGGGGTTGAAGATGACCTGGAATAACGACTCCCTTGAGCGGAAGTACACGAAGAAATCAAAGCAAGATACGGACCATCGAGAAGTTCGCCAGAACAGGACAAGCTTGCGCACATCCGTCAATATCAGCATAGTTCTACACCGAACGTGAAAAGAATTTAAGAATCAGTAAACCTATAGAACGAATTAATCAGTCGGCTTCCAACTTCTTTGGGAACATTGTGCATAGGACTTACCATATTCCATATACAGATGACACCAAAAGTAAAAACCTACCTGGGCGCAAATTGGGCATGAAGGCGGCGAATCCGGGAAATTAGGATAAGGTGGTGTTCTCTTTTCCAACAGCACCAATTCTCCACTTCCACTTCCTTCATTATCCACCTTCAAGTCATCCAAGAGTGTAGGAGGAACGACACTCGCTCCCGCTCCCGTCAAACTACCAATCCCGAATAACGCAATGAGCGTCATTAACCCAAATAAAACCGATCCAACTGTGAACTTGGCCATAACTTGTTTCAATCAAAGAACGATTGTAATCTTTAGATACGGTAGTATAGATCTCTGTGACTTCCGTAGTCGCCGAGACAAAGTGCCTAGTAGGTGATGTCCAATGGGTTAGCGGTAATGTAACGGCCAGAGGTAGGACAATAGCGTACAATAAGGACAGTGAACGGACACTGATTGGGTAGGTCCGAAGTGAGACGGATGGACGTTGGTCCCGACTTTGACACTGGACAGGAAGGAGGGGGATGGACGAGCTGGGGTGACGAAAGGCGCCAGCACCAAATGGAAATCAGGGCCTTGGACGAGGTGCCTTGTCGGCAAATCCCGAGGTTATTTGATACCACCCACATCTCGGCGAACCAACGAACGTTCTTCTGCATGGTGGGTCAGAGCGCGATTGCTCCAAGGTCGACTGGGGACGATGGCCGTGGTTGAGTGAGTTGCAGTTGGGTGAGTTGACATTGGCGCAGGAGGGTGGGAATGGCCGGTACTCACTATTTTTGATAGATTCCTCTCACCGTTGACGTCGGCGCTTTAGGCTTTTGGCAGGATTTAGGTGTCGCCCATATTCGATGCGATGCCTTGCGTACATGTCCAACAAGTTCGTGGTGGCGGAAAGCGCACTGGATTGCTCACGTTAACGTCAAACGATTCAGATGATTTTGTCGAAGGTCAGTTGGTTGATTCCAACTTGTTCAAGGTTTACAGTAATTGTAATGTCTTTTTTTCAGGAATTCGGGACTAGCAAGCTCAGTGCCTCTTTTCGCCCAATTCTTTATGTCTTAAACAACGAGGTCCTATATCCACACTCCCGCTTTAGACGTCTCGTCGGACTTATCTTCTACACTCTCGGATATTCGCACTTTCGCCTCATTCGTTTTTGGCACGGACCTCTGATCAGCAAGACGGTGCATATTCTCAGCTCTCGTCGTTCTGATTTTATCTGGACGCGGATTTCGCGATTCGACGCATGTTCATCCATGTGCGTTCCTTGGGTCGGTACGGTACTACTTTCCCTGGGTTTTTCTCCGCGGCGCGTATTTTTGCTCTCGTCGACTCCTTTCTGGTGTTATACGGACGCGGGTTTCGCGATCTCTCGGGTTTCTACGGCACTATTCCTCCTCGGGCCTTCTCTCGCTTTCCTCGCACTCTGGGCATGGTTCTGCTACATGCGATATCTCCTCAAGCCATCCAAGCTGACCAACCTCATCGTAACCATCCTCGACGCCTTGCTAATTTATATGCCGACTTTCTTTCTGTCCATCTCGATACAACCGTCTGAGCCTCGGAACCTTTGAGCCCCAGTTTGAGGCATGTTCGCATTTCCCGGCGTATCACCCAAGACGCTTCGCCGCCATCCTACACCCATCGCATATCGTCGAAATATATTCGAAGCACTCGCAAATCCAAACAACGAAAGCAAGACAACATATATTCGAACAAAAAGCACATACAACGTCAGTAACACAACATTCGCGATACAGTTACATTGATCAACTACACGAATCATATTCACCAGCGGGTAGGAATGGGGGGTTGGCCTTGAATACGTTCAAGGCGGAATCTCCACAGGAAGAACCCACTGATTCCGGCCATATGTTCAACCTACGACGAATCAGTAACGGCAGAAATGGGGGCTGAAGGACATACATTTGTGACAATGTATTGCCCGTCATACCTATACCTATGATAATGTGAGCTCGGAAACTTGTGTATAGCTAAAGACTGACTCACCCAGCTGTGGGTGCATACCTAGAATCCAACTCATCGCCTCTAAAAACTCGGACAGGGTTCTGGGTCTGTAAAGAGATCTAAATGGAGAGTTAGATGTGGCCGAGATTATAGATGAAGAATCAAAAGCACTCACAAGAAGTAACTCATGTCCTTTGCTCCACTCTTGGTGTTCAACCTGATGTTTGGTCTGATGGTTTCCACCAGGTCCTGTATACTCTCTACAAGAAAGGTACAAATTATTAAAGTGGATGTGAATGATGGTTATAGAAACTCACATAGTATCACCATTGTCAGTATCATCTTCATAACTACCTGACATCACAATAGAACGAACACCTTCAGCCTTCTTTCCAGAGACCCCAGCTTGGTTGTGGAGATGAAGCCCTAAGACTTGTAGAGTTTTTCTGCAAGATGGTTATCAGCCTGACTTCAAACTCAAAAAAGTAAGGATATACCTGCTATCAAATGTGGCACCGACAGGGTAGTCAGCAATATTTCCAAACAACATTGACATGATGTTGGGGTCTAGAGTGTTGGTGTCAGTGTCAAGAGGCTGCTGGCATGGCTGAGCACACACCCCAGGGGCCAGATGGTTTCAAGCTGTAGAGGTGGAGGTAGAAGAGAAAGGAGGGTTGGGGTACATGCCTGCTCTTCCTCTCTTATATACTATTCCTCCATGTAGTTTGCATCTATGTAGCCTGGTCTGAGTCTGTTTGCTTCTAGAAACTTGACCAGGATCACTTACTTGAAGGGTGTATGGATCTGCAGGCGGTTATGCGTGCTTTGTGTGAATGACCGCCAGGCGTGGATGATGGTCAGGCATGGATGATGGTCAGGCGTGGATGACGGTCAGGCATGGATGACGGTCAGGCATGGATGACGGTCAGGCATGGATGACAGTCAGGCATGGATGACATTGGGCATGGATGGTCAGGTGTGAATAACTGCCTTCAAAACAAAACAAAGAAAAGAATACATAAGTCAAGGCAGTTGACTTCACATTGTGTATCCAACCGCCTGGCAGGCACTCCCAGAGTCTGTTTTGGACCAAATTGCTACCAAAATAGTAAGTGAGAAGGTTATATAGAATTCAAGTGATTTTGGAAAGGCTGTGTCCAGAGATATATTGACAAATGGGGGAAAGCAACTGCAGTCTTTCATATGTTGTACAAAAGGACACAGTAAAAAAAAAACAGCAAAGCCCAGGCCATAACCAATGCCCACATAGCCTTGTTTGAGTCTGTTTACTTCAAGCAAGAAGCCAGGTTTCACAATTTCACACCTGTTGGCAACTATAAATGGCAGTTGGGATATTGCCATTGTCCATTTGGACCACCCCAGCCTTTTCATTCAAGGTGATGAAATGTTGCCATCCACACATAGATGGATGAATATAAGGGACCAGGATTACTCACTTGGAGGATGTATGGCTGTGCAGGCG
>ML208301.1:0-37423 GCA_004369065.1 Pluteus cervinus | reverse complement strand
CCCCCTTTCTTTTCCTTTCGGCTCACCATGAGGGTGATCAGTGTCACTATCTCCACGACGGCTTCACAACGTTGTAGTGTAGTATAGTGACGTTGTTTTTGTTGTTGTCGCATAGTATTTCATGTTGTCACGTAGTTTAAACCTGCCATAATATACAGAGTTTTTACACTGAATTACGAACTTGAGAGCGCTCTAGAGCCCAAAACGAGGGTAACAAAATGCTACTGTTGCTTCTCTAACCTCCTCTAGAGTGAAAGACCTGAGATTTAGCCCGCTAGAGCTCTCTAGAGTAGTTCTGAACCTCGCTATAGAGCTCGCCAAAGCAACAACATTCGGATCGGGATCCTCGGCTAATGTTGCTTTGGCAGCTCTACGGCACTCTATACAGGGTACCCTTGCTATATGATCTTTGGTCACTCTAACCGTTCTAGAGGGCTCTAGACGCCGGCCAGTTTTTGCTGATGGAAGGGAAGTGGTTTAAAAGAGGACAAGGGACTTGGGCAGCATCGAAGACTTGGAAAAGCCAGAATCGTACGTGTTAATCCCACCACTGAGATGGTTTTATCAATTTTAATCACAGTGTTCAACGTTCAACTTTCAAAGTCAACGTGGGTGTTGGACATCTTAATCCTCATTTCTCAGACCCCTCAACAATAACCCCCTAATAGCAAGAGACCTCCAGTGCGTTGCCTCGTTTGATGTGTCCGATAGGTATGCCTGTCAGTTTAAATCTACTCGCCATGACCCACATCTCACCAATCTCACCAAGCTTCATTCTCCTTGCATGCACGTATGGCAGGCGCCTCCTCGGATGTCCTCGTTTCAAGTCTTGATGACCTGCAAATGGATGAACTTAGGGAGAGCAAAGAAATAGAGAATGAGAGGAGGAATGAACGGTCAATTGGGCTTGCATAACTTGAAGTTCTTTTACACGTATAATTAAAAAAGGAGAAGATGAGAATATCTTAACAGACCTTTTGGGCTCCAAACAGATCAGTGAATGGTAGGTATCAAGCTTGAGTATACAATAATATCAAGACAGCATCTCAGGCTGAGAGGAGGACGCGCCTGGTGGTCACGCAGAAATCACGTGCGACGCGTCTGCCATCAAACAACCTTGTTTGATGGCAAATGCGTCGAAATTCCGAGTTATTCTCGATATCTACCTTCATGTGTCGCCGTCAACCCAACCAGTGTCAAAGATTGCACCATTGAAATGATGTTGGCAAGATTGTCAGTAGTCGATATCTACATGTCATCACCAAGTCCCAACTGTCAATAACCAATTGTCAACACCCAATTTGAGAGGTGCACCTTGCACTTGGGGTCCTGCCCTTGCCGGCCTTGCCGCTGGTTTCCACCATCCAAATCGAGCTGTCCAGTCCGGCTTGCCATAAAATGGAATTGATCAATAACAATTCCAAAATGATGGGCCAATTATCAAGGCCACCCTCGAAAAAGCAGGTTCTTTCTATTCACCATGCCGAGCGGCGAGCGCCTCGGTTTTCTCGCGACACGCCCACCGGCGCGAGAGAAGGCGTGCTTCTGACAACGCGCGCACTGCGCAGCAGGTAGGTCCGTGTATTCCTGGTGGCGCACATGACTTCTCAATGACTTTGTTCAAGGTCTTTCCCAGTGAGACTCCTTACTAATGTGGGTCATCGCCGTCCGACACCGCTTGTGGTATCCCAAGCTCCCACATTACACGGCCATCTCGTCTTGTCATGTCGACCACCAGCGCAGACCCTAGTGTCACCTTCTATGGGTTTACTCCCGTTCCGAGGGATCCAGAAGTATTGTTCAAAGACCACCCGACAGCATCGGGTCCAAACCCGAAGCAAGACTTGTATGAAGTCGCCGACTTCCCTTTTCCCGACTCCCCTGTTGTCCGAGAAGTAAAGGCCTTCGTCAAAGTAAGTTAAACTCTGCATACACCACCGGCGAAGGCACCAGCCATCCTCATGTGTGCTTATCTATAGAAAGAACTGGATGAGCCGACCTACAATCATAGTCACAGAGTCTATGTCTACGGTAAGCACTTGACTTTCCTCCCGGCTCGAGCTCTCCCATTTACGGCACTCCATGTTTTCGCAACTCCAGGGACGGCCCTCATCAAGACCCATTTCCCGTCCTGGTCCTATGATTCCGAGGTGATTCTTTGCCCATCTTCTCCGCCATCCCTATCCTTTCTCATCACCGTTACCCCTCCCTCCTACGAACCACTACCTGCCTGCTATCTTGATTGGCGATGATTATGATCTCCCAAATGTCATTTCCGTTGTTTACACGATCTCATATCTAAGACGTACTACCTCGCCTGTCTACTCCACGACATAGGCACCGCTGAACGCTTCTTGTCGACCACCAAGTTATCATTTGAATTCAAAGGAGCTATAATTGCCCGTGACCTCATCCTCAATTTAGGCGGTGTCGAAGATCAAGCTGATAGCATTTGTGATGCCATTATCCGCCATCAAGACATCTTTGTCAAAGGGTAAGTCTATTTTCCTTTCTTTCCTCCGCGTCTTCTCCTCAGCTCGCTTAATGACTTGCCTCGTTGCTTTCTTGCACTTCGTTTGTTCAACCTCGTTGTCTGTCTTCTTTTCCATCCTTTCGGTATCGACGATTTTCGGTTTGAATCGTTGGTTTCTCATTCCCGGGTTACGGTTCCCCGGTACAAATCTTCTCCGCAACATTGCATACCGAACCAACCCTTTTCCACCTTCGACCTGCTCGTTTCCCTTCTTACGAATCGTTCCTGTTGGATTTGGTCGAATCCCGATTCCAGTGGCAATATCACGATGATCGGTCAGATTCTACAACTCGCCACAATTCTGGGTGAGTGCTATCTCATAAATTGTGCCTCAATCTTCTTGTCATTACATTGTCTTCCATTGTCACCTTCTCTTTTTGTCGAGATGTGCTGAGACGAGTTTGCCTCATCCAGATAATGTCGGAATGTAAGTCAGCTCTTCGACCTGCATATGTGAAAGGATAACATCACTGACTTCGACTTTGCGCACTTCACTTCTTCTCAAACCAACCATCCGATATATCCTTCTCGGCTCGCTGCGCACCCCGCTCGGACCTAATCCCCAACTTTCTCCTATCCGCTCCTCGGATCATCAGACGGTCGAACCTAATTCATCCCCGTCTCATCGAGACCACCTGTGCAGCGCACCCTCGTATCTCCTGGTCCGAACACTTCGCAAGTACGATCGAGAAAGAGTTGAAACTCAAACCGTGGTGTCATACGACCACCTTCGAAGTACCAAACTGGAAGGAGGGTGTGCAAAGTAACTTTGCAACTGACGTGCGGGGAAACGCGGTTATGAAGCCTTTCGATTGAGAGGGTGTCTATCCTCCTTTCGTCATCGATGATGCCACTAACATCTAAGCCCAGTGCCGGTGTAAATACTAAATAAAGGCTTGGTATGTAGTACATACTCACAGTTGGTTTAAACTCAGAAAGTGTGAAAGGCTGTGTGATACTAAACAGGCGGAGTGACTGTGCCTTGAGCTTGACTATAGAATCTAGAGGCTAATACGGTGACCACGCATTTGCCAGTGATGCCATCGCCACAACGTCATAGTAGTCTTTCAAGCCTCTTACCTCCGCAAACGAGTCGTGGTTTGGGCAAGCCCAATCCAAGATTAAAATATTAGAGACCCAAAAATTAAAAATCAGCAACAGTCGCAACGCGTACGGGACCGGGTTGCAACTTCTGCCACTCGTAAACCAGCGTGTACTCAGGAAATGGATTCTCATAATAATCACGATATCGATTCATAACCTGCTCGGTGCCATGACATACGTATACCTTTATGTTAAGTTTACTGAAGTGAACTTCGTCCCATTCACAGCATTTCGTTGTTTGTCGCCTTTCATCTAATCCGCGTTGTCTTCAGTCAGGTTTGCACTGCATCCCTAGTTTATGAGTTCATACAAACCATCCCATTCACTCATGGAGTGAGAAAGGAGGAACCAAATCTGGCAGGGGGGAGGAAAGTTTCGTTAATGCCTTTTTCTCGTGCCTTTAGGTACTCAATCGATTTCATCTTAGAGCCACGTACGTATGGTAGTACCGGTGTCGTCCGTTGCACTGGCACATCCACTTGGAATGGTCCATACTCCGTACGTACGTGGTGACGCCGCGGTAGGTACAATATAATGTGAACTTGCAGTGTTATGTAGGTATGTATGAAACTGTAATCTTGACATCGTCAAAGGCTCCGAATCCTCGAAGATTTTGTACGGAACCCAATGGTAAGTAATATGGTAATATCGTATGTGTTCTAAGTTTTTTCACAGGATGGTGGGCCGTGTAGTGGGGATAGGTGCCGACATCATGATTTTCACCCAGGACTCATCTCCAAATCACCGATTCACGGACACAGGACACTCCATATACTTACCTGCAATTACCGCACCGCCGTCAATGCGTCGACGCATTGATGTATTGATGCTCCTTCCCCCGCGCGTGGGTCCTCCTGAAAAGGGACATCCCGTACAGTTAATCGATGTAATTCCTATCAATTTGTTAATATGCCAGTGTTCACCTCATCAGGGGAGGGGTAGTCATCTTCGCAATCGACAAACCAGGAAAGTCGATTGGTGGAGAGGTTGGTAACGTTGACTCCTCGTTTTCAACCCGCCGTCCAAAACGTTCAAATTTCAAGCCAACCCGTCCGACAGGGGCCTCGACCTTTTGTGGCATTCGTCGGACTTGGACTCGGAGGCATATAGCGGCGTTCACCTGCTGCTCGTAGGATGACTTTAACCTGAGTGTGGGTGAGTTAGCATCATGAACTCCCGTCATGCTGGGAAACTTACAGGTGGTATGGATAGTCAACGGTGTTGTCGGTGCATCAACGCGTTGCGTGTTTGATGACCGGGGTCTCGCCGGTCTGTAGGAAAGCATGCACAATGATTTGCCTCGTGCAAAGGAAAAGGAAACATATGTCTGCCTCGCTTGACGTTCTTTGACTGATCTTCCTTTTTGCGCGGTCCTTCGAACTATCCCCCACCTGCTGTTCTGTCTATTCGGAGCCAGATACAGTACGACTAACAGGTTGTTTCTTACCCTCATTGCCACCGTCACCGCACCTCGAAGCACGTCAAATAATCTGTCATAGATACACCTCATGAATGGGTGGCAATATCCTATTTCCTCGAATAATCACCTTTTGACATCCTCAACCTCCTGAAACACGGAGAGTTGTCCGCATGACTGACATAACTTTTCCGTTCAGGAATCAGGTACAACTCGAGGTGTTCTGTCCGTGTTCCCTTCTCAGTCAACCCTCTTTTTGGTTATTGACAGATCGATGACAACCCAAGCCCTCCCTTAGGCTGTGGGTGAACACCGGATGTTGTGGCTTTCAAAGGCCTTGAGGCCTTGCGGCTGGATAAATCAAGGAATTCGCTTTCCAGGTTTGATCAATCCCCGGACTCATTGTTGCAGGTTTGAATCCAGATACATTCGACGACGACAACTTGCCTGACAACTGCAAGGTGCTCACGTTTATACACCAACAGGCAGGTGAGTCCAATAGGGGGGAAATGGTGTTTTCTTTCTCTCCACCGAACTAACCCTATGCCGTGTCCGAGTCCGAGTCGCGCTCTAATGAGTTTGTAAACGCCGGTTCTTTCCTACATTTGTTAATGATCTCTCGTCATTCACAACCTTTAAAAGTCCTTTTGAATGACATGCATACATCGTGCATTGCGCCGTCCACCTCACTTGACCGCATTCAGGAATCAGTGGAACAACACGACCATGGTCTTCACGCGGTTGTCAAAAAAACAGTCGTATGGTCATTCATGATCGTAACCCAATTTCTTACCCCAGTGAGAGTGGAAAAGCCAAGCCCCTCGCTCCTGCCATATCGAAAAGGATTGCCCTCCCAATATAGTTACCACGAACGACTAAAGGATTTTCCCGATATCCTGTTCTCATGAGTGGGTATAGAAAGATTGCGCCACCTAGACGAGTCTAGATTCCATATTGGTACAGTAAGTGCAAGGTACTAGGTAGAGTTAGCATATATGTATGTCGTGTATATCATAAATCATAAAGCCGATGGGTGTGAGCATAGCTCGACCAAGATCTAGGGGTATTAAGTCTCTATTGCTTCCAGGTATTGCCTGTCTTGTGCATACTGAAGATCCCTTGTACGCCACAGTTGTCGGAGGATGGACTAGTTCGCCACCTTCCGACAAACGCGGCGCCGTATCGTAAATGCCCTTCATACAACCAAGTTCCCGACTCATCATCGTTTCCCGATTTCTGTTGAGGATAAATCAACGCAGTTCATTGAACATGAGAACGCGAGAACAAAGGCGATGCTTACCGGTTCCCGTTTGAACGAAATCGATCCGTCAGAACGGATTCTTCCCGCGAATCTAAACCCACCCCAAGCCTGTTCGTGACCTTCAAGGGTCTAGAACATCGAAGTTGCGAGGGTTAACGAAAATCATTGAATAGAGAAGCCAGATTACACGAACCTCGCCGACAATCACAACATCGACAAGGGGGCCAGAACTTTGGCAAATACTAGGGACACCACTAGAAGAAGCTCCGATTCTCTCGTACCGAAATTTCTGTGAACACCACTCAAATCCGTCCTGAATGTTAAGGGTTATCGAAAGGAAGGTTTATCTGAAAGAAGTATTTCGCTAACCTCTATCTCGTGGAGGGCAGAAGGATCGATATCCCATCCCTTCTCTCCATTCGGTAGCATCGAATCGGGCTCGAAGCAAAGATATTCTCGAATATACCATTGCATAGGCTTCGTACAGACAAACTCGAGAGCGTTCTCTTTCGAATTTGAGGGGTTAATTGGTGGTGGAAGGAAAGTCGCAACCTTCGCAAAGTACCTGAGTCTGAGCGATAACCTCCACCTATCGAACGTAAGCCTTACCTTATAATTCCCTTCCCATAGACCTGACATCTGGCCGGGAACATAACAAAACCCCTCGCCAGACAGCAGGTCACCAGATGCTTGAAGCATACGAGCGAACCCGGGGTCTCGCCCATCCCGGTTATCGACCGCGGTGTCTTTGACAGGCTTACTCGGCTGTGCGCTCGTCATCCTCGAATCTGCAAATAGGGGTGTTCGGTAATCCGATATAGCTTGCATATCTTCCATCGTCGGCCCAGAGCGTTGCGTCGCATTAGCGATTGCACGTGTTTCTGGAAGATGCTGCGGTATCGCCAGTGGTACAACCTCCGTTAACGCAAACGTGAGGGTGATCGCGGCAGACGTAGGACGGGGGCATGGCGCCAGTCCCATCAACCACCCTCGACATCGGTCACGAAGTATTTCCTGTTGAGAGTGGGTTGACACGCCGCAAGGTCCATCACTGCCTGGGATAACGCGTTGGAATGAGGGATTGAGGAAGCAAGGAGACAAAGTATTGACAGTCTACTCCATTGTTGTTTTAGTGTGAGAAAAGATACATAGATGAGGAAATACTTCACCGTCGACATGGATAGAGTGAAGGGACGCAGAAAGCTGAGGATTTCCTGCCGTATCTCTTCACGCGTGTTCAAAATGTCGGCTGCACAGAGGCCAATAAGGACAGTGAAGAAAGCGCGATGGTGGACCAAAAAAGACTTACAGCGTGAGAGGTTAAAACATAATAGCCAGATAGACAGAGAATCTACGTCATTCGAACTCGCGTCTCGGTGCGTGTCGGTGGTAAACATGCCAGAATATCTCTGCCTGATGTATGCGATGACAAAATTGGTCAAATCGGCTTCTTGAAGGTGCATAGCATTCATTCCTTCATTTTCAACGACCATATGAAGGAGGGTTCGCAGATCCCACCAGAGGAATTCTTGTGAAAAGTCGCATCGTCGAACGCACTGCAGGGCCCAATAGCGGTGGACGAGAAGGTTTGCTAGGGGGGTCGATCCGGAGTGGGACTGAGACCCTCTATCAAACCTGGTACGGTAGATCGAGGCATAGAGGTGGGGGCACGACTGGAGCGACAGGGCCTGGCGAAGAGTGGAACTTGTTTGCAACAAGTTGAACAGGGCGGAGGGTGGTTGGAGAACAGCGGAGGCAGCGCCAAGGTAGACAATATGGTGGAGAACGTCCCGAGGAACTTTTTCGAGATAGGAAGTCATCTTCGTATGGAAGGCACACCCATCCGAGAGGGCGGCATTTAAAGGACGGAGCCATGCTGCACGATAATCCAGGTAGCATAAGTCCGACTTGATTACCGCAGGCACTTAGAGTATTTGGATTAAAAAAATATTCCTTGCTGCAAAAGCAAATTCATCGTCATGATAAGGTTGGGGCCGGCCAGATCTCAGTTTCCCTGACTGGTATATAAAAAAGTAACGGAAGTACATACCTAAGTGCCTTTGTCACGATTAAACGGTTAGGAGATCTACCCCCCAAAGGAATAGTTTATTCAAGTTGATGAACACCCAAAAATAATGGTGTTGAGCAAGTTTACACCTAAGGGCTCGGAGAGGAATGAGTTCATACACGCCGATTAGAGTTTCAAGCCAAATGCAACTGCCAAGGTGTTGTCCGATCCTCCATGTTGGATCGTGCGGCGTTAACCGTACATTGTGCCGCCGCCTTGGAGTGTAACAAGTGGTTTGCAGCAAGCACAAGGTCGCCGTTACATGTACAGTTGATTTGACGTGTAACTCGAACAAACAATAAGAAGATCCCGAGGCGACTTATTTTCATTATTGCGAATAGTGCCTGATGGTCTGCCGAGGCAGCAAGTCGCGTCAACCGGAAACCTAATCATAGTTGTAACAGTCACGGACCGTTGGGTCAGGCGGAGGGACGTTGACGGGAGGGACGTTGCTCAGCCTGGAAATGCCGTATTCGGTCGGGTCGTGCTTCCTGAACGGGAAATCGATATGGGACAAGGTTCATTTCCGAGTTCGCAAACTGGTCTGATCTCTGAGCGGTGTGAGTGAATTGATCCCAAGTGATAAAGATCCCGAATCTGCTCATCGTCAGCAGCGTGCCTGATCGCTCAAAATCACATCTACGTTGAAACATTTAATTGTCAAACACCCATATGCGATGCGGTGTTGAATGTAAACATGTACAAAAATATTGGACTTCCCGGAATAACGTTACTAACGCCTCTAGAGTTCTGTAAATAGGAACATGAGAATGCGAATAACGGGGTGATGCAAGGATGACTTACTTTGCATCGCAGCGATATCCGTGCTCTGAACATAATCCTCAAACTCTGCGATCTTCTCCTGCAATTCGTCAGTGGAAACTTTTTCATCCTCTGTGAATTTTATTAGATTAGTTCTCGTATCGTTTTTAATCGACTCACCAACAACGAGGGTGATCTGAAGTTTCTTGATGCCATAACCGATCGGAACGAGCTTGCTGGCACCCCAAAGGAGACCTTCTTGTTCGATAGAACGAACAGCCGCCTCCAGAGCAGCCATGTCCGTCTCATCGTCCCAGGGCTTCACCTCGAGAGTCACAACAGACTATGTATACATCAATTAGGAAAGCCCCGCTCCGGATGGTGGATGAACTGACCTTGGCGACGGTTTTGGGCTTATTTGCCTTCTTGGCGTTGTAAGCCGCAACTCGTTCTGCCTTGACACGCTCGGCCTCAGCGTCTTCCTCCTCGTCTTCACCGAAGAGGTCGATCTCTTCTTCTTCCTCAGCAGCAGGAGCAGCACTCGCCGAAGCGGCGCCGACGAAGGCAGCACCAGCAGTACTAGTTCCGGGAAGAGACGTGTGTTCCGCGGTATAGGACTTGATATGCGAGTACCACCTGGATACGTTTGGGTGCGCAGAGGCATCAGGTGCTGAACCGAGGGTCGTGAACACATGCACGTCAGCCTGAGACGGCGTATACCTATGAATCGGTGCCAGTTAGTCACTTGGTTATAGAAGAAGCCATGAAGAATTATGTCAGAAAGCTATGTAAATAGTAGTGGTCGGCATATTGGTTCGCGGTGTCTAATCGCACTTGGAAACACGGACCATAGCGTGCATCCTTCGGCTACGATAAAACTAATCTGGTACTTACCCTTCTACATAAGAGCGGGTAGCAAGGTGAGCTTCGAGGGTAACGAGGTTGACGGACATGATGGGCGATGACCAGAGGTAAAATCGATGTGGACAAGGATAAAGATCAAATCCACACAAGCGAGATAATTTCTTAATCGACATCAGGGCCGGCCCTTTGATTATCATAATCTAATCTAATCTTGCCACGTGCTTTGAAGGTCCAATTTCGGCAATGCCCTCGGGCAGGGCCGTTGGCCAATAACCGCACCAGGTACAAGCTTTAAGCTTTGCGCTACCACTCTTTCTCCTTCAGGATCTCTTGTCGCCGTCGGATTTTATGCCGTTGAGGTTTCCTTATTGGCCTACCCGACGCACCTGTTTACTCTTCGCTAAGTTTTTCCGATTACTCTATCTGCGGACTGGGTCATGTACTTATCATTTTCATCTCAAAACAGCCCGCCATCGCTGAGATGTAGTTATCACAACAATGTGGTTTCCCGTTTCCTCATTTCCGCCCACATGATGCCTTTCGAACCACCTTTTTCACAACTTTCATCTACACCATCACTGGCATGCCCTCGATCCTACATTTTGGTAATTTCCGGCATGGTTTGCTTGCCCGCCAAGACCCACGTGGAGATATTTTTGAATGCAGTAAAACCAATCTATGTTGCCGGTAATACTTCTCGGTGCCGGCCTTTTCTTGTTCTGTTGTATGAACTCATGATGTTGCTGACGTTTCCACCTCCGTCGGCGTTCTTGCCCGTCTGCAGTTCTATAGACTCTGCCTGGCGCTACGATTTGGAGGTCTGGCCAAAACAAGCTTTTCGATTAATCAATTCCTAGTCAGGTATTTGATTTTTGGCCTCGTTACTCCGGTGCAATGTCCTCGCTTTGCATCTCATCGAACTCTTGCTCCAGTGATCAACTTAATGACGGTTGTCCCTAGAACCCTTCTCTTTCGAGGCTTCATCCACCATACCTAGTCAAGCCAGGATCATCTCAGGAGGATCCAACCGTAATTCGAGGAGCCCAGGCGTCTGCAGCAGGTTTCCCCAACCAACTTTATGTAAATGCAGGGGGAAGAGGCTCTCCAGCAGACCTCAAGTGACTTCATTTCGACTCTCAGGAAAAGAGACTGCACAACGACCTCATGACGGATCCTGGGGTCAAATCACCACGATGGGGCAACGTGTCAATGGACAAAACAAATGACGACCTCAGGCGAACTGCTTCCATAATCCGAATGGTTGCTCGATCGAGAAATCTCTAAAGGCCGCATTTATATCTATTCTCCGAGTGCTCCAGGGTGAACTTATCGCATTGGCTTCTTGCTGCAAGTGCTACAACATTCACCAGATTGCCGCTTTCTCGTGCTGGGCTTCGGATGAGCTCATCGAGTTATTTTGACGGGTGTTCTTTTTGATCGCCAGACCACTTTCTTGTTCCCTTTTTTCTCTGAATTTGCAAACCACGGCGTACTACGGGAGACTGGTAAAGTGGCGGTCATCAAAGAAGCCCAAGATGAGCCAAAAAGGCACTCGATTTTACCTTTGCGGCTCCAGGAGGCCGTTTCAACCGTATGATTCTCTTCTGGTTAGCATCATTTGGACGGAATATAAGTTGTTTGGTCGGCCATGCCATGCACGAGTTACTCGGTTTTTTTACAATTACACTCCTATTTCAAACTCGTCGTATGAGGTCATGCGCTCGAGAATAGCGGCTAACCTGTGGCTGAGATCTGCAGACCTCAATCTGACGACAGGGAAGAGCGATGCAGGAAATTTACGCTCGTCGAGGTAACTGAGTAAGGGGTTCCACGAACACCTGTATCCCTGCGCTTCCTGTAAGCTGCTGTATTGTGTCCGATAGCTTGTTGCCATTACCGTCATCGTAAGTGACACCAATGGGCACTCGGATATTCCCGATACCTTTTTTCGAGTCCGCTTTCATGCATATGGTTGAATGAGCTGTTCCAGAGGGAAGGAACGAGGAGTGCTACTCCCGAACACCACGTACGGGTTAATGCGCTTCGTGGGCCACCCTTCCGGCGCTAATTCAATCTTTCAAACTCCTCTATGGTTCCCTTTCTTTTATTGATCACTTTTACCAACTTTTCTCGCGACGACGACGACGACGCGGCTTTGAAGCAGCACCCCAAGCCGTTCTGTGTGCCATTGCACTCGCGAAGGAACCCCATTTCATCCTCTGGGGAGCAGCTGATGGAATGATAGGTGGGGATCATGATCAAGATATGCGGACTTGGAAATTAATGGTAAACCCTGGTTAACGTTGACGATGCACCACGAAGCTGAACTAATCCTTGCAGGGTAATAAGAAGATGGTTCTCTTTCGGCCCTTTGGAAGGGATCTCACTCAGCGATGACACTGGGATCGCAATCCAGAATATCGGGGGCTAAGAATACGGTGTCTCCGAGTTTCTTGTGTCGCAAGTTCGATTCCAAGTTTGTCATCTCGCTATTTTTATCGCTAAAGACACAGGCCCAATGCCCATGTAAGTTCGTGTCTGTTCATGGATGTCGACTTCCCAAGGCTGGTTCTGCAACGTTTTCGTAAATCTTGTAGGTGCCCGGGCTGGTTTGGCTTTCCCGTTTTATCGGGTACGTATGATCTAGAAAACGAACGTCAAAGGTCACCGATCCGACTTCCCTTTGGGTCCAAACCACCTCAGGTGGCCTGTCTTGTGCTCTTGCTGGAAATGAAATCCGTTGTAGGTCATCGCGCGGTGTATCAACTGTCAGTGAACAGGTTAGTGTTTAACACTCATTTATCAGAGCCTCAATGAAGCTGGCCAGCGCAGGTTCGTTTATTCATTCTCCGTCACTGCCGTGCTCGAGCAATGATGTGGTGAGGGCAGGGCACGAACACAACAGGAAACGTACCTGAGGGATAGCGTACCGATCTAGGATTTTTGCAAAATCGTAGATCACGGACATTGCCCATCTTTCCTGATTTCCAACCGATTGGCGTATCGGGTTTAGCCGTAAACGGATGACAGGACGAGTTGATGAGAAAAAAATAGCAAGTATTTCGTCTTGCTTTTCGACCATTTGGCTCGCGGTCAAATTACTGTTTCACCTTCCTTCTCTCCGTTCGTATTACCACCTAACCTTGTAGGCCTCCGCCTCGTGGGAACCATTAATGAATGCCGTTATTCAAGTCCCCGTTCGATTCCTGCTCTCCTCAAGCCTATATTATGCCGTCGCAATTCAGATGCACCTCAGTTTGCGATGCTCAACGCGCCTCCCGAAATCCTTCAAAACATCTTCTTCTTTGCCGTCTCCGACACTCTTGTCGGCCCGCCGAAGGACCTACCCAACTTCCACTTGATCTGCAAAGCCTCACTTAGTGCCCTCACCGGCGATAGTGATCATGACACCACCCCCTCCGTGTTCTATGCCAACCTCTTCGCCCAAAAGTTCGACATCCGTACCCCCATTCGCCGTCTGGGCAGGACCGAAGTCACTAGCAATGCCCGAGAAGAACTAAGGCGTCGGTTTATTGCCCTTCGGTGCTTCCAACGGAATCAGTGGGACGAATGTCCGCTGACCGACGCGTTGTGGATCGCCTACCTCATGTTGCGCGACAGCGATTCAAGCCAGAAAAACGTCAAGCAAATCCTTTGGGCAGGCGTACCCAACTTTATCGACAACTTCGTACGAAGGACTCTCAAGGGGGGTGGCTGGCCAGTCCACGATGAAGCCATATCGCTTTCCCTTGCCATAATGTGGCTCTTATCATCATGTGGTCAGTATGCTTGCTTTTCATGTGTGTTGCGTCTGTCTAACCTTCGGCTTCAGCCTCTGTCATTCGTGAGCCGCAGGGCTCCCGCGATGAACTACAAGACCTGCTTGCACCTTACGTCTTCGCCGCATTCCGCGTACGTGATCACGGCACCTGTAAACACCTTCTTTTGCTCATCTGATCAACTCCATTCAGTACCCACTCGCCCATGTTCCTGAATACCTGTTTGATGTCAAGAAAACCGAATACGACCCCATACCTGGGACTTCCTCCTCCACCGTGGCTTCTTCCTACCCTCCTGCCTCTCCCCCTCCTCGCGACGTTCGATATTTCGGTGCTGAGACGCAGAAAGTCGACGTTCCCTCGCTTTACGTACACGCTGCCTTGCTCTACTTCACTCGATACGAGGCCAAGATACGGGCCTACCCAGATCATATCACAACCGTGAAGAATAAAGGAAGAGATCAGGTTCCTGAAGGTCCGGTGTATGAAGATATCGAACACTACGTCTCTCATTGTCGCACGCGCTACCCCGAAATCCCATCGGACGATGGGGAGCCGCCCGCGTTGATAGGCTCAAATTACAAGCTCGGCGACCTTACTGGGCTCTGGCAAGGTTCATGGATCGTAAGCGATACTATTACCAGCGCGCTTCTCGGAACTCTGAAGATTAACCAAAATTTTACTACAGGTCTCACGGATGGAAGTATACCAACAGTTGGGCGATACTTCTGATCCGCCGCCGAACTTGCCAGTGATAAGCCAGACCCCCCTTTATTTGACGCTTCAGGAGCATTATTGTCTGGACATGGACTCTGTCGTGCCGTCGGACAAGCCGGAAAATGGAACAGCGAACGCATGGTTACCTGAAGGCTGCCAATTGAACCACCATTCCGTGAGTCGTCGATCATGACCTTCTTTCCGAGGCCGAGTGCCAGGCGTTGTAAAAAATAAACTGATCCCCGTCTTCGTGTAGAATGGCATCGAGATTTGCAATGAGAGTGGCAGCTTTAGGAAGATCTATCAGACATATCGTCCTGGCGAGACGTCCATAGATGTGTCTAGACGGGTGGTCGATATTATAATAACTGGGAAGGTTCGTCGTTCTTACTCCTGTGAGAGGTAAGACGGGGTGGTGATGCTGAAGCCTTGTATTTGCAGACTGACGAGCAGCACGCGGCTGCTTGGGGTGCATACCATGTCCGCGGACGGGTGCGCCAGGCCGACGGCCTTGTTATGATGTTGAGAGAATCGGTTCGTCATTCCTACGCTGTCTTGGTTGAACGTCTTTACCTAATTTCGTTCTCTGGGTAGTTGGCTGGCCTGGGGGATAGTTTGCTGAGAGGATATGGTAAGTCCGTTTCCCAGGAGAGAACGCCGTCCTTTTCGTGCTAATGTTGACATGTCTGTAGTGACACCTTCTGAAACTCTCATAGGGAGAATGGGGGGCCTGTCCACAGGTTTGGCTCCTGCTGGGTGGGAAGCAACGTTTAGTTTGAACAAAGACGTGATACGGGGGCTTCCTATGAGAGCAGCTCCATGACCATAGATACCTGTACGATAGCTACTACTATGTTTCATTAATCCCGGACGTGTACTATACTTTTTTTTCGAGAAATAGATCAAGATGTTCTTACGAGCGGCCATTGGAGATTGTGTGTGGCGTCTGCCAGTTGTATCGGGCGTATTAGTGGGCCGGGTCGCCGGTGACGATAAAGAACGCCGCGACAGTCACTGCGCACGATCCTGGCAGTCATCGAGCCGCGTTGCATCCTTCAACTCAACCTGCATCTCATCGTTGGCTTTCTATGACCCTCACTGTCACCCCATCGCTTGATAGCATTCCGCAGGAGGTCTTGGAGCACATTGCCTTCTATACTGCAACCGACAATTTCCTGGGACCCCCTGCCGCTTTGGTCCCACTTCTTTCCTCCAGCCGAAAGATTCATTCCCGTCTATCGATCGCCCACAATCATCACCTCTATGCTGCAATTTTTGCTTACAAGTTTGATCTTCAGCCTGCTATCCGACGGTTAGGCGCGGACCGAATCACGCCAGGGCTGTTGGCAGCTGAACTCAAGCGCCGATGCGGACATCTTAGGCGCATACGGGGATATGTCGATGCCTTGGTGGTGGGTGAAGAGATGAAGGGTTCAAGAAGCTTGGGTGATAGGGGCAGGAGCCATATGCTTGGTGATGTGCTGCTCCAGGCATATGTGCTCATTTTAGAAAATGAGGGTAAGAATGAAGCACAACTCCGACATTATGCTAGGCTGGGTGAATGGCTTCAGCGGTATTGGTTTGATGAACGTGGTGCTTCAACAGCTCTGGCGTGCATACAGGAGGGTAACTGGCCGCCTAATGACGACCTTAATTCGATAGCAATGTGGCTGTTTTGGTTCTTGTTGAAGCCAGGTTAGCCCTCGTTCAGTGATCCCAGAAACAAAGAAGTAAAGTCTAACTCTGATCCATAACCCCCAGCAGATTACCCCCGGGGTTGTGAAATGTTGGGTAAGGCGGCTTCTGTGCTGAAGGTGTTTGCGCTTGCTGCGCATAAAGTAAAGTCTTGCTTTCACCACAGTTCTTACGGGATTCTTGATCTAGTCACCGCGCCTCTAGTACGAACTCGCATCGCCTTCTTGGGTTGATTTCATCCCCGAATCGCGACCCAGAGACCCGCAATACATCACTCACTACGAACAGCCGTGTCAACTCTTCGTTCCACCCCTTGCAACACCTGCAATCCTATCTTATTTGACGCTAATAAGTCTTGTGGCCGATAAAGTCGGTTGCCAAACTCCAGTTGCCCCCTCGACTGCCACATGTCGATCAAAGCAGCCGCAACAAAGCCGTGAATGGGAATGCGAATGGGGCCGGTCCTTGAGCCTCGCGCAAGATGAGTACGATCGCGTTCCTTCAGATTCATTCAGGCCGGGAAGGTAAATTATCCCCTTTACCTCCTATGTCTCACCCAAGCTGTCGGACTCATGAAATACCTTCAGTATACAGGGTGTCTGGGAGGGAATGTTCACGGTACGCGTTTTCTACACGCGCATATAATCGACTTTGCGCTAAGAAAAAGGGGATATTTTCAGTATACAGAATTCACGATCTACGCCGCGTTATTGCGTGGAGATCCGCCGCCCACGCTTCACCGAGGCATAGTCGTACAGCATCGCCAGACATGGAAACTCCGTGAACACCATCTGATGTCTGCTTCTGATTCCACACGCTCAGACTTTGGGACCGAGATGGGGAGAGGTGCTGATATAGAGGCCATTAGTCCTTTACCGCCCGGCGACCCTTTGCGGTCATACTTCCCGACAGGAACGTCGATTCTTGAGCACAGAAACGGCATCGAAGTTCGTCGACCTGGCACTAAGGAGGTGCTGCATTACCAAAGAGCACCCCCGCTTTCGCTTGCGTGGTCTACAAGCTGCGGTGATGAGACTAACAGAAAATACGTTCGTGATATTATCATCACGGGAGAAGTAAGTGCACCGTTCGATTCTATTTTCTTTCTTATCCTTGACTTCCGTGCTTCTAACTATCTTATTCGTCCCTCGATCCCCGCTTGCAATCCCCTTACTGATTGTTCTTTGTTCAGGGGCACTCGGCATGGGGTCAGTTCAATCTGGTGGGTCGCGTTCGCCCTTGTGATGGCTTTGTGAGCCTTTCGAAGGAATATGTACGTCATTGCTTGTTTTCTGCGTGTATTTTTACTCACACCGCGGCTTGTGAATAAGGTGGACGGGGATCGTGGTACATGGTTGTACCGTGGTTATCTTGTGGGTAATGCGAACGGAAACTTGGCTGGTAGGTGGAGGGATACCTTGAGTCCTGCGAATATGCCAGGATATGAAGGTTGTTTTACTATGAGTAGACGGAGATGAGTTTGGCGTGGAGTGTCGGGGGTTTATATCAGACGCATCAAAGGTCATCTATGATGGGCTGCCCTCATCTTGTTAGCTGCAATGTGCTATTTGCTTCTTGTACTAGAATCATCCACATCCTACGTGGACCTCTCGGGGTTGTACTATATTCGAAAGTTCGACTAGATCATTTCACGTTTGTGCCCCATTTTGTGAGATAATACAGGCGAAATGAAGACCAAATCATAAGAGATCATTACGCATATACCATCTTCCTCCCAACTGTCGAGATATGGATATTCGCAGAGAGCCGCACTGTATACAGTAACATCAGCGATATCAGTGTCGGGTTCGACACCCATTTGTCTGTTTTGCGACTAGCGACCCTGGAAAGCCTTCCCGGATTCCGGTCCTCCTCGTCAATCCTATGGCGCTAGTCCAAGCATAGTTAGCTAGAAGATATCCGATCCATCGATTCCGAGCAAGGAACGTGGGCCCTTGAAGGTGCTTCTCGAGACCCTGTTGACTTACGGTAAGAGGATGATCGTGGCCTTGTTGGGTGTCTTCAACGTTTACTCGTTGCGTTTTTAATCGGTATCACTGGGCACTGGGCGTTCGCGTTGCCAAAACGATAGGACATGCGAGAGACGGATTTGGGATATCTGGCCTTGTGCTTCGGGCTTCGGTGTTGAGAAAGGGAAAACAAACGTTCAGATTGAAGGGACAATGGTATTCGTGTATACCTTGCCAGGGGTATGAGGTGGTCTCGGCTTCGTCGCTTCCTTGTCTTTCAGGTGGGATGCTGAGATATGGTATCGCAATTTATCTCGTGTACAATCATTGGATAATTGCAAAAAAAAATTGGGGCCGCCTTTGTCCTCAAGGACGAGAGTTCTATTGTTCCTTTGCCGGAAAACTGTACGACAGTGAGAAGGGACATCGGGTTGAATTTGGTAGGGGCTGAATAGAGACTTTAGGCGATTGGGCTCGCGAAAGTGATGTCAGGGACCGTGCACGGACCTTGCATTCGAACTGTGGTCGTAAGATTAAATCGATTGTGGGTGCCTGTGGGTGTATTAACAATTGAGAAACGGGCTGTTCGTTGATAGTGATGACTCACCTCGTCGCCAAGTACAAGGAAATTATCGGAATACAACAACCGTTCGCGATGCCTTGACCAACAACACCTTTCGATTTCTGGGAACGCCCAGTATCCACAGCCATTACGGGACCTGACTTCAAGAGACCCCAAACCTTTGAGATCGCCCTGCCGACCAGTCCTGTAAAATGGTTCAAAACTGACCTCAAAACTGACCTGTAAGGAACAATTTGAAGTCGACGGCCAATCCAGGAAGTAGCGCGCCGAGCTGAGTTTGCTGAGATGCTGAGCTGGTCGGGGTTTGGTCAAGCAAGTTGTTGTCGAACTTGTCCAAACGTGGCTGTCCAGCCGCTCCACGCTGCTGCGGTTAGCGACCACAGCCATTGTTTTCATCTCAATTTGCATGGGCGCACTGCCTTGAAGTTGTCTTTCGCCTTCCAGGATTGTTTAATAGAAAGGTCGTATTCATCTTTTGCACCCTTTCACCACCACAACTGCTCCAGTAAGTACCTCCACCTTTTCCTGTCGCATTTCACGTTAGCTGGGCCTAGAACCTCGTTCCAAGTAGGAACTATCGGGGTTATCATGTTATCAGCCACAACTGCGCCCACCGGACATGATCTTCTCGCAGACATGCCGAGACATGCAGACTTGCTCGAAGCGATATCGGATTTGGAATATGTGCCTGCTACGCTGAAACGACAGGATTCTTACGTCAAAGAGCTCGAAGAACAGGTGACAGAAGCGTTAGGAAAGGTGGAGGTGCTGACGGAGAAGACCAAGAAGGAACGTGCAGAGCATTTGAGGATCAGGGATGCGACTGCGTCGAAATGGGCACATACGTTGACTGGACGTGGAAAGAAATACGAGGAGAAGGCGACCAAGGAGGAGCGGTGAGTCCTTAGAACCCGTTTCGCACCTTTACTTTCCCCATTATCCATGAATTCCTCAATTGGTTTTTCCCCGTATATTTTTTTGTTCATACCCTGCATGACTTGACGCAATCTGTATTGCCACATCCGCATTCCCAGTGAATATCACCATGCTCTCGAAAAAGAAATGGAGGCGAAAGACACCCTTGGGACCTACCAACAACTCCTGGAGGATGCAAAAAGGGCCGTAAGTGTCAAGTCCTGCACCATGTGAATCAGAACACATTCATAGATCTATCGCAATTGGACATATCCAGCATGAAAAGTTGATCGAGAAGGCAGAACGTCTCAAAGCTTTGAAAGAGGAACTGGAATCCCTATACGAGCGGATCTTTGATGGCCCCTCCCCGGGTACGTATACCCTCCTGTGCTTTATCTTTGGTTTCGAGTTGTCCATTAAGGCTAAACCTACCGCATTTTCTCGGAAACGTTGGCTATGTATTAACACTCTTTCCCATAGACTTTCCTGAAGAAGACGAGATGGAACGTGAACTTCGAGCTGCACAAAACTTCCATGATCAGATCCAGGCCCAAATCAGTGTGGACAGTCAGGCGGCCGAAATTCTAAAGAAAGCAGACCAAACTCTAGGACAATGCGTGTCCAACATCGAGCAGGCTGTTAATCAAACACGATGGGGTGCGTATTTCATACTCACCTGCATTTATTCCGGTTAGTGGCTTTGGAACTGACATAATTGACCCTTCTATTCTTTGCTTTCTCTCGTGGTGCCCGGTTGCATAGAGTAAGTGACTTTCCCCCTCGATGTGATCTCAATGATGGCCCCAACCGTACGGGTCCTATTCATTCGACTTGCTCCTAGTGGTAATGACACGCGGACGCAGACAGCCCTCTCCGAGGGTGTTTCTCTCACATCCAAAGTTCAAACACTGATAGGACAAGCACAACACGTGTCCCCGCTCGTTCAGTCGATTGAAGTGACGAGAATACCATACGGGTAAACGCCAAGTCCAGCTCTGTCATTCGTGGTCTTTTCTGACTGTGGAGCTGTTTTTTGTGCAGACTGGCGAGGGATAGCATGTATTGGGATGATTCGCCCGAAGACACTCTCAGTCAGGGTAATTCCAGTCTCTTGTTCTCGTCCGTTCTTTGGGCACCCCCCCGGACTGGTCGAGGCCGAGCGCTCATACTTACGTTGCCTTTGTTCTCTAGGGCGACTTCGGGGCTTAGTTCGAGACCTGTCTGGCTCTAAGATGCGCGTAAGTCTCGCTTTACCTTCTCGACTGCTCCAGGTCAAACTGAATCATTCTTAATTGGCATCAAACACCTTGTTGGTTGAATTCTTCTCCCGCTTTGTTGTTCCATACGCGTCCATCCATCTTCCTCGGTTCCCCCTTCCTCCTGCCATTCGCTGCCCCCACGCTCGTGTCGACTTCCATTTTGCGGTATCCGTGAATGTCCGGGCCCATCTAGCTCAAGGCAGAACACGACGCCGCATTTGCCCGTGCACAATCGCTGGATTCTGAACTCGAGCGTGCTACGAAGAGGCTTCAGACTGCCCGTTCCGTCATCCATGAATATCGGCGAGTGTTGTTTGAAAGCTTATCAGCCAGTTGGAAGGCCAGTGTTGTGGAATCACCCTTAAACCCAGTAAGCCTATTTTCTTAACATCGTCGTACCTTATCTTTCTTCCATTATCACTACCCTACGCCCGATGTTTGTGCGCTGTGCCCCGTATTAGTGCGGTCATTTCTCCTACACTCTTCCACGTGGTGTTCATTCTTAGCCACCTTTCCTTTCATCGATGGCGGCGACTTTATGATTTTACTCACAAATGCAACTTATCTAGGGTCCCCCGTCTCATTGGAAAAGTAGTGAGTATCTCAGGTCTTCTTATATCCACCTTTCACCCCCGGGTTCTGTGATGTTACCCAACAACCAATTTCCAATATTCCTGGCAACAACCACCGCCAAAGGAATTCGAGAGGATTGCCACACGTCGAGGACCCCAGCCCAAACCAGCGGTTAACCAAAATATCTGACCCTACACCTTTTTTTCTCTTCGACAGATAACCCGTTTGCTGCAGTCGTCGCTAGAACTGCTTCCGCTTCAGGTCAGGGACAATGAACCACGGCCGCTGTTGGGTGGGCCCCATCTCATCATGTCATTCTATGACCGCGGGTCAACCCCAGAGCCATAAGACCGCATATACATACCTGATCGGGTCGGTGCTGGGTTCGACTAAGATCTGGGAGACGGACATTAAAGAGTTTCATTCATATTCAAACATGATTTGCGTGAGAAGACGGAGAAGGTTCTGAAGGTAGATGGCAGTACGGCGGCGGCGGTGCAGCATTCGGTCGAGGCTAGAGGTCGGCTACTTCCCCTTTACCTCAAGCTTGCGGATTCGTGACAGTGTACGTGGGTTGGGTTTGGATAATTGGAAATGGAGACGCAGGAGGACTCGGGGATCAGGAATTCGAAGCAGGACGATTTGGACGTTCAAAGGTGACTGTACTTTTTTTGTATTGCGTTTTCTTTCTTTATTGTCGCTATCGTGTCCATGTACGTTATTCTTTCTCCTGTTGCTATAATAATTTCGAAATTTTGTATTGATATTTCAAATGTTGAGTACAGTGTCCTCGGGGAAATTTGTATTGTTTTGCCCGAGCTGGAGGCGTTCGTACGTCTAAGGTGCGTTTCAGTGCTAGCGTGTTTGACAAGAATGAGCTCAAGATAAGTAGCCTATGTCATTGTGCCAATGACACAATACGCGTAAACCCATCACTCCGTCCTCCATTCTAAGCTCCGTGAACATCCTCGACATTGAGTTCTAAAGGCTGTTGTACGTCCCCGCTCTATCCGGATTCTACTTTGCTCGCCGATGGGCGACTTCCTCGGACAGGCCCTTTGAATCAATGACACGAACCACAATTGAATCTCTCGGGCTCCAAGCCAGGCCCATTAACATGGGACACGTTCGTGAGTTGGCCGTGTCTGTGAAACGGTGATAGTTATCAGGAGGGGTGGGGGAACCTGACGTACTTGACTGGCGGCGTCTTGCATTGGCAGCAGACGCCGGGTTATGTGGGTCAGTATTTTTAGGGTTGGTTGACGGTCAACTGATACTGACGAATTATGAATTTTACTAGGATCAGCTGAGCTCATAAACAACACCCTCCGTGTCGAGGCTTTCAATGAACGTGGACAGCGGAACAAGGAACACGTGAATGAATGGTGATGAACGTCATTCGAGATGGTGGTAGTATGAACTTGAAGGCATCCATGCGTCCGTACGAAAAGGACACAGAAAAGGACCGCCACCAATCAGCCAATGGCAGCGACAGTTTACCCACCGCCTTCATCTGTTAACGGTCGTCGGCGGAAGTTCGCTGGCTTACCGTAAGAAATAGTAACTCTCGTTATCCTTGCCACTGGCTGTTGGCTCATGGGACGAGGGTAGATGATGAGAGAGGACCGGGAGGGTTGACAGGAACTGCCAAGTCGGAAGGTAAGATCCAGGCTTTCGGCGCTTTTCCACTACTACCGTATATCCTTGAACAGCAAGTTCGAATTTGGACAGCTGCACTCGGAATGTATGTCACTGTGCGAACCACTCACACCGTGGTTGGATCCTTTGGAAATCGCTGACGTTATGTCTGATCGTATTTTATTCGGTCGTATATATGGAGACTTTACGAGAATGTCGGGGGGATTCCGCTCGCATGTTGAAGATCCTTGATATGACAAGCCCGGCTGGTCGTTCGATCGTGGCAGGTAGGTTGATCTCCATGTCCCGCGCCGGCGGCGGCGCTTGTCGAGGACCTCGAGTCCCCTTAGGCGGTACGTACGACATTACACCGTTTTTGATGCACGTCATGCATATGCCTCGGGCCGAATGATTATCGTTGCATAATTTGTGTCAAGAATGTACGACATGCCTAACAAGGGGATAGCGGAATGTCCTGGATTTCCGACAGCGTTAGCGCCTCCTACCTTCCCTATGGTCCTTTTGTCAAAGGCCCTTCCAAACCTGTCATGAATGCGGCCAATAAGTCAAGGGCAGGTCGTGTATCGAGATAAGCACTTACTGAGGCAAGATTCGAACGAGAATTTGTGCAAGCTGGACCAGTCCTGCTTAGTCAACACGTCGGTGCTTGCCGGAGGGGTGGGCGCGTATTTGCACAGCAGATATTTGTCCCGTTTAGGTAGAAAGCCGATACGATGGGCAGTGAAGCGAGTGAAGTACTGAGTATCCGTCTAGTTCTTTCGGAGAACTGCTAGGCCTAAAAATCTTGCCCACTGGACTTGTCTGGTGACCTGGCAGGCTGGATCCTCCACCTACCCTGCCAGTGGCGGAGAGTTCACCGTCTAGAGGCTTATGACATACGAATTCAATAGATCGCATGGTACAGGAACTGAATGTATAGTGGGAGAAAGGGAAAGGCCACGATGCGCAACGTAAGTTTTACAGTTAACCTACGATACCTTCATGGGAAGTAGCGAACAAGATTTTACCTCGAAAGAGACAAGGATCATGCCTCCACAGACAGATACATGTAAATAACAGCAGAAACATCCGTTGTGCCTTTGCCACCGGAGAGGGGATTGACAGCAGCTTACTACACAGACGATTTGTACCCTCGTTCAATCCAATACAAACGGATCCGACGCACCCGAAGAACATGGACGAACAGACGCCCGGAATACACGGTCCTAAACGAGTGAATGGTGGATATGGTTTCTGGCTTCGACAGAACTGAATAGTTCATGGACTCCTGGTATTTGGCCAGAGTGCTCTGGAACTTGTCAAGAACGAGTATCCTTTCTCTTGGCTTAACCTTGATAGTGGACTCGCCGTTAACATTAGCGTTGGTTAACTAACTAAGTGGCTTGGGGTATCAAGCGAAGACCGGTCAACCCGTTCGCCGAAAATCTGAGCGGAGAAGTTAGAATTCATCCAAATGATCACAACTTCGATCCCCAACACAATAGTAGTGAACGAGCTTCCTCGACGAGAATTTGGATAAGGCCGTCATCCCCCTTGTCCAGAACACTCGCCGTGAACATCCCCATTCGAAACAAGTCATTAGACTTACCTATTCCAGTTCCAATCGTCCAATCTTCCAAACACGCGATAACCAGACCGTTTACTGGCCACAAAAAGGCTAACACCCCATATCGGCATAGTCGGTTCCGTCGGACCGTAATCCACGAAGTCACTGCTTGGTTTTGGCTCAAAGAGAGGTTTGGTCACCTCCAACAAGGAAATGAAAAGGGAAGACGATCGTGAAGTGGCACCAAGCAACGCGAAAGGCACGACCAACCAGCAAGGCCGTTAAGCATTCAAAATTGGGAAAGAGAGGAGAAAAAATGAGATTTCGTTAAACCTATTACTATAATGACTTACCCTGTAAAAGTTACTATATCCACATCGTTGCTGTAATACCCTTTCTCGTCATCAGAAAGTCAGGGTTATTGCGCCACGACACGATGCGAGTATACGTTTACTAGTTATGATTTATAGGTGGGTGTGGTGCTGTCTAGTGCCAGTTGACCGGTAGTGGTTTCAAGAACAATCTGGAAAGACAAGGGACGAGGGAATGAGAAGCATGGGTTAAAAAGAGGGTGTTCAAGACCACGATGCCGATGAGGTAGTCAGTGATGAAAACCGCGAGGTGACGTAGATTGGAACTTGCTGCAGGTTCCTGATCTTCTGCGTAGAGTACAGGTTCAAGTGATACGGACTCGACGGAAGAGAGCTGGGCGATTCGGGGATGATAGGGTTGTCCACTGTCCATGAGATGTGTAAGCGTTACAACAAGAGCCGAGATGCGGATAAGACAGGGAAGACAGCACTGCGCAAAACGAGACGTTATGAGATATGAAGATTGGGGTGAAGGAGATAGATCAAATGGTGTATTGTCGGGAATTGATATGATTTGTTGATAATGACGACGAATGAAATTGGCGTGTACAATTTCGCAAACGGCTGGACATGGTCGTGGCGATGGTCCGTATGATGGTTTAATGCAAGTTTAATGGTATTCATGGTGAGAATACACCCTACAGGGGTGTGAGAGTGCACTATCAGATGATCCTAAGATGTCGAGTGATATGAAAGGTGCTTGAGAAACTAGCATAAGATTTGGGAATGGACATAGGCGCGAAGTTCGCATCGGGTCTGGAACGAGAGTAGTGGTCCATAAACCCAACCTGAAGGAAACTAAATCAAAAGGAAAAGGGCACCAGTCGAGATCAGCCACTTACGTGAAAACTATCTCGACAGTTCGTGGTCATTAATTAATTAATGCGCAGTATGAGAACCAGTAAGGCAATTTCCACAACGGCAACGATAATAGAAACAGCCAATACAATCCAACCAGCGGTGATGAATGGTCTTCCGAAAATCCGTGTCCCCTCCGTTCCAACAGTCTTGATCACATGTTTGTAGCGACGATGGGGACCCTCCTTGCTGAAATCGGCAAAGTCGTTGTTGGAGTGAGCAGCACGAAGGAAGGAAAGTACAAAGAGTGCCCCTGCCAATATGGCAAAAAGTAAACCAACTAAAGGAGGTGTGAGTTAGGCTTTGAGGTTCAATGAGAGGGTGAGGCAAAGACGCACTCTTGTGAAAACGGTCATCAAGGAGTCGTAAAATGGTAATAGCATAACCTAAGCTGACAAGAGCTGTACGTCCATAGGCTCCGTAGAAGGTCCTTTGCCTGGCGCGTAGCTCGACAAGCTCGTTAATGTCGTGGGGCTCAAACGAGTTAGCCCAAAGTCTAGTGCGAAACCATGAGCTAAGCTAAAGTTCCGGCTGATTGAGGCATACAGATTATGATGGGTCATCACGAAAGCTGGCTTCGACGTTGGAAGCCACGTCGCCGACGAGGTCGTCAATGGGAAAGGACGAGGGAATCTGAAGGGCTCCTGAGAGGCAAGCCCAAATTGGTCCCGCCGGACACGTGAGGAATTGATCGGCTCAATTTGGAGCCGGCGGGCAACACTTTCTGCACGCTCCCCTCCGTCAAAAAAACTTGCTCATGGTCCTCTCCAGCACGGTGATCGCTTCGGGCTTGAGGTTCAATGCTTTGAGGTGCTACGGTCGCAGGTACGCTCTTGTTAACCTGTCGGAAAGGGGAGAAAGTGTTGACAACGGTTTCGGCTAGTCTGGCTCCTCAGCTTCAAAGTCCCCGTCATTCGTTTGCACGGTCATTTTCCCTCATTTCTTCTGTGAGTTCAAGGTTCATGTGCTATAAACTCTACTGAATTGTCTGTAGACATCACCACTGAATCGTCGTCTTGGACAATCCTATTTCGTCCTTCCAACTCGTTCATACACAAAACCAGCAGAGCAAACGTCAGAACTTGCTGCACAGGCTACGACCGCTGAGCACGTTACTGGTGCTGCTACTGAAGCTATCACCGCTGCTGAAGGAGTTACGGACATTGTTGACGCGGCAAGCATCGGTGATGTCGCAACTCCCAGCATAGCTGAGCAGACTGCCGACCTCATACCTGCGGCCCTACAATACGGGGACATGGCCGCAATGGGTCTTGCAAGTTGGACACCCGCTGGCATCATCCAATGGTCCATGGAATTGATCAATGTCTCGACCGGCTTGCCTTGGTTCTACACGCTCATCGCAGGAAGTCTTTTTTGGAGAATAATCCTGGTCCCAGTAGCTATAAAAGGTCTTCAAAACTCTGCTCGGCTACTTCCACTACAGCCGCAGATATTGGCTAGTCAGGAGGAGATGAAGAAGATACGGGAAAGTGGGGACAAGTTGGCTTTACAGAAGCATGCGTTGAAGATGCGGAAGATGTATAAGGACGCGGGAGTTAGTCTGGGAGCGAGTGCACTTGCACCTTTTGCACAATTACCAGTCGCTCTGGGGTTGTTCTTCGGTGTCAGGAAGATGTGTCAACTTCCAGTGCCGCAGTTACAGCAGAGTGGTTTGGAATTCCTTCCTGACTTGACAGTGCCAGACCCGTATATGGTGCTACCGCTCGCGCTTTGTGCTGCCGTCAACCTACAAATCGTGGTATGTCTGCAAATTCTACCTTGATAATACGTTTCTGAGCCTTCGCAGGTTGGTGCCAAAGAGTTAAACATGAAAGAACGTCCAGAGATGGGTCATATCATGAACGGTCTTCGATTCCTCTCTGTTGCTGGTATCTGGGTTATGGCTGGTCTTCCTTCCGTATGTCCTCTCTTCTCGTTCTTTACCCGCAACTAACCTATATGCTATCTAGGGCCTAATGGTTTCACTGCTCACGACTGCTATCGCAACAACAGTCCAATCACTGGCATTACAATGGGCACCTCTACGACGTTACTTCGGTATCCCCATTGTCTCGGAAAGCGTTCGCGGTCGTCTTCCCAGCCCTCTTCAGACCGTTCATTACCTCACCGATATGTACAAGCAAAGGGTGGCGGAAGCTGCTGCGATGCAAAAACGGCAGACAAAACCCAAGCGTCGGTAATTTATCTAGACTACTAACCTATAAGTTCTCATAATGTAATGCACGCACGAGATATAAATCTTGCAAACCCCAGCTCTCTATGCGAATTAGTTAGATTTGCAACTGCAGAATCGCGTTTAGTACGATGAGCGACGTCTTGCTCTTACCAGGTTAAGTTCAGGTCTTTGGTTGAATATTCAACGAGATTATTATTCGACGATTTTTTTGTGATTTTAAACCGAACCATAAACGAGTACAGATGGGAAGAATATAAGTGGCGATGTAGTCATGAAAGTCCACTCAAACCACGGCGATATGCTTGACACTTATATTCTAGTCCTCGTCAAAATCCCATACCAAGAAACGAACACCTTCAAGGTCAGAAGAGGAAGTGGTCGGGAAAGGGGGAGGGGGAGAATATCAAACACCGTAACCAAAAACGGAACCAAAAAGACGTCCAAGGTTCCTTGAGCGCGAAAGGAATGGTGTGCACTAACACCATCCAGGAGAATGGTGGAACCGAGATTTGGGGGTCCCAAGTCAAAGGCGAGAACCATACCCAACTATCCCCTCAACTCGCAACTGTAAGGGCTAAACTTCCTGAGACGCAACAGCCGCAACAGACTTGATGCACCATCCTGTGCAACCTTGAAAACGTCGTAGACCCGAATGAAGAGACGTAGGCGATATAGACGACAAATCGCGAGTATCTTCGTCCAAGGTCAATTTGTCGATCTTCCTGTTGCAGTCGAAACATCTCCTGAGGACATCGAAGAACGAAGCCAAAGGTGGTCACCCGAAAAAGCGACCAATGTTTCTTGATTGCATCAAGGAGAAATACAGATCATCACCGTGGAGGAATTTGGGGGAATCGAGGAAGGGGATCCTCAACAGTCAAAGGTGAGAACCATGCCCAACTGTCACCCAACCCGCAACCATGCCCAAACCCCATCAGGCGACAATTGTAACCCAAGTGAAACTCCAGCAAGCAACTTTGAACCAGATGAAGTCGCAGTTGAAACACCTCTTGAGGACATCGAAGAATGATGAACTTGAAGCGGAAAGGCAAGGTGGAACTTGCAAACCGGGACAGAGTGGACGGTGCCGTATAGACCCCGAGGATGAACTATGTCCCGATATGACGAAGACCGCGATGGGATTGGCCTAGTCGAGTTGAGAGGCTTGAAAATGCCATCGGTGTGGATGAACGAGGAGAGGGCGTGTTCCTGATGATGCAACAAGAAGTGGACGCCGTGTTGCGTATTGATGAACCGAGGAACAGACTCCCAAGGGTGAACTGGTGTCCTAATAAAAAGACGTCTGGACGATGTTGGTCGGGATGGAAGACTTGGAGTAACCTCGCCAGAGGTGAACTAGACGCGGAAGTGATGAAGAACGAACAAACCACTCCGACTATGAAAGTGTCCAACGAAGGATATGAGCAGCAGTCGAGACCGGCCGATTTCTTGAAGGCCTGAATGAGGGGTCTTGACGCGTGAGGATGAACAGAAGATGGGTAGCATGGAGTAGATGGAGCGAACAATTCCGTCAAGACTCCAAGGATGAACTGGTGTCCAGAAAAGGACAATGGCGACAGGGTTGGTCGAATTGAAGGACTTGAAAGCATTGTCGCATGTGGATGAACAAAGAAGTGAGGAGTGCGAAGGAAAAAACAAACAAACAGGATGGTGCCGTATAGACTCCAGGGATGAACCGGTGTCCAAAAGGACAGAAGTCGCGTCAAAGATCGGCCAGATTGAAGGGCTTGGCTGAATTTCCGCGTGGATGAACAGAACGGCGATGACCACTTGTTGGTTGGACCGAGTACCTGCTCGTCCAAGTCAAAAAAGAAGGTCATCGCGTTGATGAACAGGAGGATTGAGGGTGGTCGGATGGAAAGCAATGCGAAAGCGAAAGAGGCTCGCAACGCTTGATATCCCTCATCTTGATCAACTCCAGTCACGCTATCGTTGGTTTGGAACTTGCATCGTTGATGAACATCACCTCGAGGTCTTGCGAAAGGCGGGACTTATGATGGCTGAAGACGTTCCCCTTCCGATGTGAATTGTGTCAGTAGTTGGAAGGAGGTTGACAGGGTAACATACCAATATGTCTTCGACTATCTGTTGCTCCCCCTTTACTACCCCCAGCGATGCGATTGCTGTTCGAATTTATCTTTGATGGTGTTTTGGAGTTGTGCTAAACCGATGGCAGTATTGTTCAGTCCAAGGCTGCCCTCCCTGGATTCAACGGATGTCAGCCAACCTTCACCAACGACAAGAACTATGAGAACAACCCACCAAGCGAGCCCCGATGAACAAGTATACCATGCCAGCATCAACAATCGAACACGGTTGGGACCAAAGACAAGAAGGACGATAACGCCGAAGAGAAAAGGCGAAGAAAAGTCAAAAGCGGGAGCCAGAGCACATGTCCGCTCAAGAACCTGGTGGTTCAGGAAAGAGATTACTGGGGGGCACAAATCCTGGTCGGCCGCCGTTATAAGATCCCAGTTGGGAGGCTGACACTAGTCCCGGCGGGGAGATAAATCGCTGACGAGGAAGCCACCAGCCTCCTAACATATATCAGCGAGCTTAGTGCTGAACAGGCGCTGACGGTTGTGTAACACGTTGCGTTGAGAGCGCTGGTGGGATAGTGGCTTGGGCTGGAGTTCATTTTTTGCATTTTTTTGCATCCTTAAATTGACCACCCGCGTAAGTCATTTATCATATTAGAATCTGAATATAAAACGGGTTGCGATTCACAATAGTTGTCTTCGGAGTAGTGAGTGTTGCATTGTGCATATATTCGTGAAAAATGGGAAGATACCGACATAGTGCCTCTTTTCCTTTTATCTCTGCTGCCCATTAACTCCAACGTCGGGCTCTGTATAGTCTAGTTCAACTGTATTTGGATCTATCTGCAACGACAATCGGGAGAACTGGAGCGCTTCAGCCTGAATATCGAGGTTCGGCCGGGAGAACAGGGAGTACATACCCTGTGTCCCTTGGCCTGGATTAATGTACCGAAGGTAAGTAGACTGCCTGCTGCGATACCAGACAGACGAGAAGGGGGATAGTCGAGCAGAATATCTTTCCGAGGCTTTTTGGACGCGTTCAGGAGCTGAGTTCTGGCCAGGACGCGTAAACCTGGAACTGGAATTGAGCCCGTAGATATTCTGACTGCAAGATTATCAAAAGACGTTGAGGAATCAAAAAGGTGCAGTCGAAGAGGCTGGTATGCAGAAAGTCTTTGGTTGTTGTCGTTGTTGAGGACGTTGATGTGAACGCATCAGTAAATTCAAAGTCCGGTGCTTAGCGATACCGGTACTGCGTCGGAATTTTGATTCGTCATTGCCTCTTGACTTCACACCACCATGTTCAAGCACGCAACATCCTCGCCCACAAATGGTCAACATTCACATTCATCAAAGGCAGTAACATGGTACAAGATTCCACATCATATTAGTACAAGACAGCAATGTCCAATTGATATCAGAAAAAATCAAAAAATCAAAACCAAGGTGGGGAGAGGAGAGATTATCAAGCTCAAGCCCGGATTTTGGATCCTCTCTTGTAGCTCTGGATAAATGATCTGACAGGGATGGGAGGTTGGTTGATATCCTCAAGGCGCTAAAGTGGTTTTGTTAGTCAGCAAAGCAAATTCAATGATGATCTGTTGGACAGAAGCTCACCTGAAGCTGGAATTTCCAGACTGTATAACCACTTTTACCAGTGGTTTCATATACCTTTGTGACATGGTATAATCCATCATATCTATATCTATACATAAAACTTAAGTTGAGGGTTACATGCAATACAAGAAGTGCATACCCCTTGGCAGGAGCATATTTGGACTTGAGGCTAAATCCTCTGATAACCCTAACAGGTCTATGGGCTTCATATGATCTCTGGAGCATTTTCTGGCTATTTCCCCATTGTTGGTTCTTAGTTTGATTTCTTGGTTGAGGACCCCAGTCAGAATCATCTTGACCACCTGCTCCAGTATATTCACTGGTGATTTATGAGCTCAACATGTTTTCACCTGTCAAGAATTAGGCTTACATTATATCACCCATATCAATATCATCTTCATAACCACCAGAAACAACAACAGATGCAGCTCCTTCCTTTACATTTCCAGCTACACCAGCAACTTTTATATTATGCACATTTTTGAGACGTAGTTCAAGTCTGTTGAAGAATATAAATGAAAATAATGAGTAACCTGTCCTGTCAGATCACAAAGATTGAGAATGGGCATACCTATCTTTAAAGCATTGACCAACAGCAACACCTTTTATAGCCCCATATCTGACATTCTGCCCCATAAGACTGGGGATGTATAATTCTTGGTCCTTGATGAGCATAGCTTTCCTAGAGATGAGAAAACAAAAGTGATGAGTCAGTGGTTGCCTAGGGCAAGTGATGAGTCAAGCAGCTGCCCAGGACAGCTGCTTATATAAACACAATTCTTTGGCCATGTGCTTAGTATGACCAACATACCTTTGTTCAAGTCTCATCTTGATCTTGGTAGAAGGGTGTTTTGAAAGGGGAAGGTGTTTTGTGAAGGGGGAAAAAGATATGTTGGGGGTAAATGGGAAGCAAGAAAACCACTGGATTTCCTCCTCTTCTATGCCTTCTGGCCCTAAGGCCCATTCAGATGATTCAGCATGGTCTGGACCCATCCTGACTCAGCTTATTCCCATGCATAGCCTTGTGGCAGTGAAAATCTCCAATTGGTAAGGATCTAATCTAACTATTTTCAGTAATTCGTCTAGACTTCTGGAGCAAAGAATCCTTTTTAAGGAGATCTTTGGGGCCCATGTCATCTTTTTCCCATTGTTACCAATCACCTGGACAATGGTCTTCTGAATTTTTTATTTCCTCATTATCTCCTCATTGTTCTCCACATGGCCTCTTTGCATTTTGATTGTGGTAGAAACAATCAAATCATCCAGGTAATCATTATTGGATCTTTGGTCTGGCCAAGAACAAAGAAGAGAAGAACATAAGTGGAGATATGGTCAGAACTGTCATGATCAGGAAAGCATGGTAAAAGCATAATAAATAGGAAAGAATCATTCCGATTCAATATTCACTGTGAGGGGCAAACTGTCTACTTGTGGTCTACTAAGGCAACAAAACAGAAAACAGAATTTGATTGTCTAACCTACCTCCCAATGTCTGCAGCCCCATCACCACCAGCCCCCGAACCATTACTATTTCCTCGCAAAACTGGACTTGGTAACCCCCGCTCGGTCCGACTCCCTTCAAATCTCTGCAGCTGCTGCAACTGGTGATTCTGCATCTGTTGTTGCTGCTGTTGAAGTCTTCCACCCAAATCAATCTCGGTTCCATCCCCCTCATCACCACTTTCAACAGGTGTTCCAACCATACTACCACCTCGACTTCCATGTCTCGATGAGTCGAGATTAACACCCACGCCGGCGCCAACGCCAACGGTACCACTTGGGTGACTTCTACGAGCCCGACGAGCATGGAATGTCCGTGATGCGGTTGCGTTTGAGAATAAGGGGAGGAGATATTGTTCGTCTAGTGTTTGGAACCATTTTCGGTCTTCGATAGTTACACCACCCGAAGATCGTCTTGGCGGGATACCACTTCCGACGCCTCCCACGGCACCCCCTTGTTGTAGGTCGACTACACTTGCACCCCGTGAGTGTGATGGGTGCGATTGTTGTTGAGGGGGTGGACTGTTGAGAGTATGCTGAGCTGTCGGTGCCATTGGTAGAACTTCTCCCACGTCGTCGGAATCGAACGAGTCGGATGAACCGGTGGAGAATATCCCTGCTATGCCGTGGTTGGAAGGTCGGGATACATGCTGGTTGGGGTTATACCCTCGTAGTGCATAGTGTGACCCGATGGAAGCTGCTCGTCGATCTCTATTCTCCCTGTCTTGAGGCGCAAGATAACTCGTTTCATCATCCGAGTATCTCATCCATCCACCTCTTCCACCTCCACTTGCGCCTGCATTACTTAACCTCCGACCATACCCCCCTCCATACAGTTCTTCATCATCACTATCGCTCGCTGCATCGTCCTCAACTCCAGTTCGGATTCCAAGGATTTCAAGCATCCGAGCGGTGGTGCCACCAAAGAGAAGGACTGTAAGGACAACCACGACAAGAACGGTTGTTCGCATGATTTGAGCGTTAGGTCCTTTAAACCCGGCCGCAAGTGCAACACCAACTGCACCACGCAATCCTGCCCAAAACAACATCATCTGATATGAATGAGGTAATTCCTCGGTCCTCTGCCCTCTCGCGTGTTTATGGAAGAAATTGATCACTTCTGATAAAGGAAAGACTGCGGCGTATCGAGTGAATACGACGGCCACAAGGGTGATGGTGATAAACACGGGTTTGACATAGTTGAAGACAGCTTCAGATACAGGGGCGCTTGTAAAGAGGGAAAGGCCGAGGTAGATGAAGATAAAGTTCTCGGAGAGTTGAGCCAGCGTAGAGAAGATGTACTTCGTTGCGCGTTGGGTACGACGTGACATTGTGTGATAGGCGTAATGCTTGAGAGTGATACCGCAGAAGAGGAGGGAGACGATTCCGGACATGGTGAGACCGGTGGAGAAGAAGTAGCAGGTGTATGCGCAGAGCGCGACGAGGCAGGTTTCAATGGAGGGGTAATAATTGAGGGAGGAGTGTTTGAGGAGGAGGGACATGCCTAATCCGAATGCGACACCGAGAGCCATGGAGACGCTGAAGTTGACCAGGAAGAGGCCGATTGCGTGGAAGAGGGATCCGACGTACATTTCAGTCCCGTGGAATTGGCTCAACGTCCTGTTGGGAAGTTAGACTGGAAGTGTAACGTAGATGCAAGCTTACTTACTCGTACATGACGATACTGACAGCATCGTTCAGTAAACTCTCTCCAAAGATGATCGAGTAGAGCTTAGGATCAACTTTGTACTGGTTGAATATTGCGAGGATGGTCACCGGGTCGGTGGCAGATAATGTTGAACCGAAGATAAGGCATTCGATTAAGGTTGGGTCAAACGATTCAAGCCCAAGCATTGAATATATGTATACGAGTATTCTGTTCTGTGAGTGATCAGATACGAGTGGGAACGTGATGCGCGTTTGAAGCAAGAATCCAAGAAAAGACGTACCCTACACCAACAGCAGACACGAAGGTACCCAAGAATGCAAAAGTGAGTATGGACCCGAAGTTTCTGAAAAAGTTTTCCTGGGAGACGGTGTTAGTTGGATATCGGAGGGATGACGTAGGCAGGCGCGTACTTGTTTGAGCTCATAACCCGAGTTGAGGATAATCGGGGGCAGAAGTAAGTTGAAGAACAGTGTGTGTTTGAATGTCTGTGAGATGATATGCCATAGTTAGACCGTGAAATCAATAAAACGGGTGGTAATCATCGCCAGCGCATCTGCCTCGCTGTGACGCGATCATCAAGGTCGCAAGACCACATCCCAGACGCGCCGACGTGCTCCCCGTCCAAAGACAACGCGACTACTCACCAACATCTCCCTGATCATCGTCCCCGGTGCTAATCTAACAATCAACCCAACAAACATACCCGCGAATATCGAAACTAGGGTCTCATGCACCGCTCGTATCCGCTTGATTTGCAGATAATATGATGTCAATAGGGATAGAATCAACAACACACAGACGAGGAACAAAGACCATGAGGAATAATATTCCTCTTCTTCGGGTACTGCACCACCTGTAGGTGTACTTGCCAACGCGCCTGCGGTGGTGGTCAGACTGCCAAGATGGATTGACATGTTGGGAAAGCTCAAGGCAGGGCGTTCGTCGCTCCTATTCTTGGATGTCGCAGGCTCTGGAAATGAGAGCGATGACCAGAACGGTCGAGCCTACACCTGACTTGGGTGGAATCTTGAAAGAGCCTGGTTGGTGCTGCGCAGGCGCGCCGAATCGTCAGCAAGAGGCATTTTTGGCACGCGTTATGTAATCCGCCAGAAATCGTGTCGATGTTCTCAACCTAACCTCGTCATCACCGGGCTGCCCTTGTCTACGCTCAATGGCTACTCAGGAGAATGATGAACATAACTGGCCACGCAAATGAAGGGCATTCTTCGGCAGAGTTTCTACAGATAACTCTCTCGCCGGCCGCTATCTGACGCGCTTGAGTCGATAGACCCAAGTTTGCGCGTCCGGCGCAGAATCCCTCTCTAGGGCACGTCGAGGAGGTCTAAAAATACCTGTGAGGCCTCTCATGTTCCTTACTCTTTTGGTTTAGCAGCAGAAGTGACTGCGCTTCCTTCGATGAAGCAAGGTATGTAATTCTTCGTTCTATACTCAAAGCCTCAACTCACCGACTAGGCGCCCCGCAGATCTTTCGGTTTGGTCCGCTTATACTCGTCATGGATATATAAAGTGGAGCCTCTTGCTGGGATCAGTAGGCAGAACAGGAACTTAGGAGAAGGGTGAAAGGGCAATTCGGGTATTTTCCAGTTTTCACGAATATATGCGCGATACAAGGCTTATTATCAGATGCAGACCATTCGTCTGAAGCTTAACACAACTAGTATTCAGGCGTTCATTCTAAATGACTGAGAGGAGTTGACAATTGAAGGAAACAAACAAAAAAAATGCAAAAAATGGACTGTGGGCGAGCGGGATAGAACCCAGGTCCAGCTCAAGGATTATCCAGCCAGCGCTCTGTGCGGTGCGTTAAACCGTTACACCAACCCGGCGTCAATTTGGCAATAAGTGGACTGACATATGTTAGGAGGGAAGTGGCTCCCTCGTCAGCAATTTATCGCCCTGTCGGGATGAGCGTCAGCCTCCCAATTGGGATCTTATAAAGGCGGCCGACCAGGATTTGTGCCCCCAGTAATCTTTGTCCTGAACCACCACGGACATGTGCTCTGGCTCCCGCTTTTGACCTTTCTTCGTCTTTTCTCTTTGGCGTTATCGTCCTGCTTGTCTTTGGTCCCAACCGTGTTCGATTGTTGATGCTGGCATGGTATACTTGTTTATCGAGGCTCGCTTGGTGAGTTGTCTTCATAGTTTCTATCGTTGGTAACGGTTGGCTGACATCCATTGGATCCAGGGAGGGCAGCCTTGGACTAAACAATACTGCCATCGGTTTAGCACAACTCCAAAACACCATCAAAGATAAATTCGAACAGCAATCGCATCGCTTGGGGTAGTAAAGGGGGAGCAACAGATAGTCGAAGACATATTGGTATGTTACTCTGTCAACCTCCTTCCAACTACTGACACAATTCACATCGGAAGGGGTACGTCTTCAGCCATCATAAGTCCCGCCTTTCGCAAGACCTCGAGGTGA